>RXPK01005160.1:0-38723 GCA_004143645.1 Protaetia brevitarsis | reverse complement strand
AGTTTTAGCAAAATTTTTTAAATTCACACCACATTATATGATATTATTTATAAGCTTAAAAGTTATTCGGAGAGTCTGTGTTGCAGCGTGTTGTATGCTGCTATGATTTATAACCTAAAAAGATGCAAAATGGAAATCGGAACAACAAATTTATATATCATGCAAATATTAATGTGCGGCAAATATAGTATATTAGGTGTAACTGGACAGGTATAATGTATGGAGACGTTGGTTGTATTATTTAAATGTATAATAATAATTATCAATATTTAAATAACCGGGTAAAAAGTTGCGAGCTGTCGATAGCATTCTGGGCGACTGGAAATGGGAAGGACTTCAACTATAGGCGTAGCTACGCATGAAACCGCAGCACAGATTTATTAACGTTAGGCGATATATTGTTATAGTTCAGCCGAATTAAATTGAGCCTGATATCCTTTTTCTTATATCGAAGCATCAGATAATTTAAACTATAAATTTGAGTGACAGAGCTGATACACATTATCAAAAGAAGAAAAAAAAGGATGAAAAGCGGTTTTACAAGTCAATAATCAAATAAAATAAACATAGATTCTAAAAAAAACTTAAGAACAGTAAATAAAGTATATATTTGTCGGTAAATAGCATATTGTTGAAAAATATTTCATGTTGGGGATATTTATTAATCATTAATTCATAAAATTCCATGCGACAGTAATAGTTGTCTGTGCTAATTCTGTGCGATTGATATTTTTCTTATATAAAAGGTTTAAAATTATTGCACTATAATTACATCCCCGAACAATTTGTTTAGATGTGAAATTAGGTTTTGTTTCCACTAATGCACAAATTAATTTCGATATCACTGACATTTTTATTTTTGTTATTTATTAATGCAAACGTTGCTTCAAAACGTCGCGCTAAGAACGTTTTTTCCTGAAAATTAATCCTGTGTAACTTCTGCTGAATTGCCAGCGTAAAATTGTCTCACAATAAAAAAAAATTCCTCGGGCGTATAATAATATAATATATATATTTTTTTTACATGCATATAACATCTTTTAAACAATCTTTCGCAGTTCGGTTTACACATATAATATTTAAACGTTTCATATACCTATTACAATTAGTTAATTTAGTGTCATCACCTATAATTTAAAAATTTAAAACTATTATTTTATCCTGAGTTGTTATTATATAAAGTCGTATTATTATCTACACAATATGGTTATCATATTTGGTGTATTTATTGACTGACAATAATCCTATTGACGTTGATCTGAAGATGGCTGTTGCAAGTCGAAACTAGTAATCATATATTAAAATATTTATGAACGAATCATCAATAAATGTATACTAAGTAGGAATATTAATTTCATTTCAAAAATCCGCAAAACCAAAAATAGAGGAACAGCGTAGAATACAAAATGGTTACGGAAAAATAAACATTTACATTTCCATCAAATAAAAGTGCATATTATATTAAAGAATTTAAAAGAAAAAATTAAAAAGACTCACCGATTACTACGCTTAAATTCCGCAACGGACTGCAGAAAGCATTGCCGCTGGCTTCTTTTATACCAAACCAAACACACTCGTCCAGTCTTTTGTATTATCTTTCGCATAACAGGACGATGCAAAACACAAATATATCCAGCCCACACCGACCACCATTTTGCGATTGTAAAAACCAAATTGATTGCCATCACGGTACAAAAAATACGGTATGGTCGTTTTGAATCTCAAATTCGTCAAGGCTGGTCAGATGACGTCATTAAGGAACGTATGGAAAACAATAAAATACATGTATCGTAAATAGCAAAATGTTAAAATCCAAATTATTCACAACTACCAATTAATGTAATTCAAATACAGCTTTGCTTTTAAAAAAGCCCGTTTTAAGTGAAATTTTTTTATCTATTTTGGCCATCTAGTAGCGCTCGTGTTATTTCTATACCGATTTAGTGTGTTTTTACAAAAGTGCTTTCGTGGTTTTTCTAGAAAATTAATCGTGAAAAACACCCTTAACGCTTTTAAAAATATGTTCCGTAACCCCGTCCGGATTTTTTAAACTTACCTTTCGCATTGACAAAACCCTCACGGTCGAAATCGATTTTAATATAATAATAACTATACATGTGGCGCCATTTATGCTCCTATGTGACGTAACTTCCATATACGCGTAAGCATACCGTATTATTTGTACCGTGATTGCCACTGTACTGATCGCAACGGTTGCCAATATGATATCGTTTCCGGCACTTGCTCGCCAATAGCTCACTTGCTCCAATGCAAGGGTTGAACGATAAGAATCACAGGTATCTCTAATTTAGCCAACGCAAGAGCTTTGGCGTTTGACAAAAGGAACGCAAATAAATATCTTTGATAAATTATCTCAAGCAATTGGACCATTTGAATGGCATTTGTATCGCGCTAAAACCCGTTGAATTCAGACCTACTGTCCTCTACATATTTCAGGGGCTTGCCTCCTCCGGCAAGAGCCACACCATTGCAAATCACAAATTAATCGTTAAAAAGCTTTTATTTTCTGTAAAAAATTCCGATAAATACACGTACATACACACAATTAAGTACAGAATGAACGTTCACACGATTTAATGCGACGAAATGCGCTTTTATGCAGACAAGCGGGAAGTGGGGCCACGTCTAAATTGGCCCCTATTTCAGACGTTTGTTGGTCTTCGCGCGAAGCTAGCGGAAGAGGGTGTCTTCGCAGTGTATACATAAATTATATTGAAGTGAGGCCAGCCGTCTCTTGGCCCGCTGCTCACTGGTTGATCGAGTCACGCGCCATCAGTATACGCACAGTTTAAACAGCTAGGCCAATAGATGAGTCATTGTGGTGTAAATTTCTAAGCCTAAATTCACTTCAAACAACAGCCTCCCAGTACGGCAGTTTGTTATTGTTTATCTACATAAATTAGTTTACTCATGCCTTTAATCTACATGATTTATTTATTTTACGTATTTTACTAGTTTTATTAAATTACCCTTGCAGTTTTAAAAACAATTAATGAACCTTGATAAGGTGCGTTGTGTAAAAAGTAGGGTCGGTTGCCATAACATTTCCATACTTAGTTATATATTATATTGTTAGGTTTAAGTGAAATAACCGTGAAAGGAGACGCCAATGAGCATCTTGTTGTTGTGCCATTCGCTCTCGCAAGATAAACTCTGATGCTAACGATGGTCGCAGTTTCTTTGGATTTTCGAATGAATCTATTATGTATACAACAGAACAAGAATTAAGAAAGTACATGGATAAGAAGAACTATTATCGTTGTGCAGAGGTTGCTACGTCACATTAAATTAATTTATTTGTTAGACTTAATTTTAAACTGTATCCCTATTTATCACAATAACTAACTTAATTCGTTTTATGGTCACTTTTTAAAATAATGTGATTTTGGTCTGAACTGCATTATGCTAGCATAAATTTTAATCCTCACATTTCACATTTATTCACATTATAAACAACTCGATATTATTTAGTCTACATATGAAACTCTATCCACTTGTGCACCCCCGGGCATCCTTGTTGACAAACCAGGGCAGGGTCAGATGTTAGAAATGAAATAGTCGAACAGTCTTTGTATTGCGCATAACGACATAATCATAACTCTTGAACCCTAATTAGAAGTTGGAATGTGTTCGTGTCAGAAATTTGAAAGTTTACAATAAAATCCTCCTACTGCAGTGGTTGCATTTTCATTAATTTATTTAAGAAAGATACTATTATTTATACTATAAAAATATATCAATTAAGATTTGTTTCACAAAAAGGAAAGAATGTGAA
Organism: Protaetia brevitarsis; assembly: GCA_004143645.1. Lineage (NCBI taxonomy): Eukaryota > Metazoa > Arthropoda > Insecta > Coleoptera > Scarabaeidae > Protaetia > Protaetia brevitarsis. Next base: position 34,927 of record RXPK01005160.1, on the reverse strand, counting down.
CTCAATTATCGTAAAACACTTGCAAATGTATGTATCACTTAATAAAATATTATTTTACTTAGATCGTGCTTTTTATTACTATAAGCTGTTTAGAAATATTTGCAATAAAATTAGAATAAAAAACACATAAATTGGTGTATTTTTCTGATCTATTTTCCTACTTCTTTTAAAATATAAATTACTCAACACGTTTGAAAATTCCCGGCAACAGCTTTACAAGGCGGCCGCTAGACTTGAAGGTCATTCAAACCGGACCACAAAGAACAAAGGACATTGCGAGCTTGTCCGTAGTGAAAGTATACTTTATTTATGAAAACTAGATTATTACAAATCATCCCAACCCCGTGCTCCACCTAAAAAAGGTACTACACGAGGCTACCTATTCTAAGTACTATATGGATTCCATAACAATTGAAATGTTTCTACTCTAACTAAATAATTTCTCTATGATTCTTAATAATAAAAATATAATACAGTAGCCTCGGGACCATATGAATACTACTTTTGAGAAATGATAAAATATGTGAAATGTGATTAGTTGACATAATCGTGAGTCTACTGTAAATCGGTCAGCTATTAGTTATTATTAAATGCGCCCATGGAACGACTTTCGTTATCTCCCAACATTCGCCAAGGACACTGAATATATATAATATACTTATATAAAATCAATGGCCACGGAGTAAGGGAAAACCATGGCAAAAACCTTACTCTGAGAGGATCTGGGAAGAAGTCCCAGACCTTATTACTGATAGCCGCAAATTATTATTATCCTTCTGAGTGCCGAAGAAACAGCCTCCGCGTCTCCTCAAATTCCGACAGCCTCGCCGTTCTCGCGTAGCTGCTCCCTTTTTCACATATTCGCAGTTGAAACAGGAAAGATGATGACCTAAAAAACAAACAAAACAACAGCAGTACCTATTCTAATACTTAATAATAACTTAATCCTAATTATTCTAACCAAGAGTAATAAAATAAAGATTTATATTTTAAACATTTGCAGTTTAACACCAATTCCGACCACTAAAGAGCATAAAATATTCATTTATAAGCGTGCTACCCTACTAACTATCTAAATATCATGCCGTAGCCTATCTACTTCTTTAGCAATATTACTAAAAAATTCCCACCATTTGATCGACTCATTATCTCTAATATCCGTTTCGCGTCGCGACCAATTTAACCCCCTAGCTAATGCCCTAACCTCCGTACGTGACCGTCACTCATCTGTGAATGGACATTCAAATAAGACATGCCCCGCTGTATCTACCCCACCACACTCACAAAGCGAATCATTAACCCTCCCAATTTTACATAAATATGATTTAAAATTACCGTGACCTGTTATTAATTCTACCGCCTGATACGATAAATTAACCATCATTTCTCTAAAACGTGTAACGCTACCGATAAATTTCCTAGTCCACCTCCCATTTAAGGTATTATGCCACCTACTCTGCCAATCATTATCAAGTTTATCCCTAAACACTTTTTTAACTACACTAGCCGAAATTAGCCCAAATCTAATAATCAAGCTATCTCCCCTAGATACCGCCTCTTTCGCTAATTGATCCGCCTTCTCATTACCGATTGTACCTACATGAGCCGTAGTCCAAAAAAGTTTTATACTCCCCTTGCGCAACATATTCCAAGTATCTAACAACAAATCGGTCGGATTTTTTAAATTCCCTGACGCCTCTAATACAGATAAGCTATCTGTTATAATTCTCACGTCCCGCATAAATTCCCATTCGCGTTTACTATAAACTACTGCCTGATTTATTGCAATTAATTCTATCTGAAAAATATTGCAATGATCCCCTAATTTAAACTTTTAATTATGTATTTCAATATCTCTATTATAAACAACAAAAGCCGCCTCTGTACCACCCTCACCCTTCGACCCATCCGTAAAAATTTCTAAACCCTTTCGAAAAGTGCCTAAAAATTTATCATAACTAATACTTTTTAATTCCGCGGGATGAATTCGCCCCCCTATATCTACACGCCTTTCTAAATCACCCGGTGCTAATCTAATTCCCGTTGCCGTAATCAAACCCTCAAACCCTATTTTATTCGCGTCCCTACGAAATTCAGTTCCCTCAAACGTAAATCTACTGGTAAAATACCCGAAATAACACACGCCGCGTCTGCCGAAATAGATGAATACGCGTTCGCGGCCCTAACTGTTAACAATCTTTGCGCCCCGATTAATTGTTAGTTTCTTTAATTTTACACGCGCCTGCCCATATCGCCCCCGCGTACAACATTGCCGGTTCAATAGCGCCCCTATAAATAGTACCCGGCGCGTTACCGTTTAAACCCCACGTAACCCTACCCGATGCTCTAATTTTATTACTCATTTCCCTACCTTTCGCGGTAATATACTTGAATCTGCGCTTTAAAATTTAGTTTATCATCTAAAATAACCCCAAGATATTTAACAAATTCTTTACAATAAATTCTACCCTCCCCTAATTTAAATGTAGGCTTTCTTTGCCTCGATTTGCCAAAAAATACCGCCTCTGATTTATCCGCATTAAAATTCAATTTATTATCTAAACTCCAATTTAAAATATTTGCTAAAGCCTGATTAGCCCTATTTTTTAACATATTATATTGCCCTGCTTTAACTAATAATGTAGTATCGTCCACGTACGCGACTATCTCGCAACCCCCTGGTAATATAATTTCAAAGAGACTATCGTATAAAATATTCCAGTACCCCGGTCCCGAACGCGAACCCTGTTGACAACCCTTAGTAATTTTCCTTATAATACTAATACCCGGTTCCTCAACTATCGCGACTCTATCAGAAAAATATCCGCTAGCGATTCTAACTAAATTACCTGGGCAACTTTTACGCTTTAATTGTACTGTAATTTTTGGCCACCAGGCATTATCAAAAGCACTTTTAATATCTAACAATATAATTGCATTATATACTTTTTCTAACCTAGCGGTTTTAACAAAATTTACAACCCTATCTAACGCATCTACAGTTGATTTACCCTTACTAAATCCATATTGCCCTACATTCATAGCGTTTTGTAATCGCATAAAAAATTCTATTCTATTTATAATTAAACTATCTAATGATGCCTTTCCGATAACCGGTAATACACTAATAGGCCTATAACTACTAGGATCCGTCATATCAGTTCTACCCGGTTTAGGAATAACCTTAACTGATTGACATTTCCAGCAAGCCGGAAAAATGCCTCTATCTAAACATTTATTAAAAAGTTTCGCGATAAAATACGGTACTATCTTATAAGTCCTTAGAGCAGCTGTAATATCAGCTGTAATACCGTCTATACCCGGCGCTCTACGTGGATTCATCGACGTAAAAGCAACCTATATTTCAGAATCAGAAAAACCTAAATCATCTGCATCCCTATATTCACTACACGCAAATTCCCTAATACGCTTATGCTCCTCCCCGTCATCTATCACTGTATCCCCTGGAAAAAAAAACTATTTAGTAATAAATCCGCAGTTTCCTCTGCGTTCTGTGTATATAAATTTTGACCTAACTTTAATGTTATCGCGGTACTATGCGAATATTTTTTACGTATGACTTTATATGCAAGTCCTCAAGGATCCTTACCCCCTGACCTAGTACAAAATTCAAGCCATTTATTCTCTTTAGTGGTCTGAATTAGTGTTTCGCATTCCCTATATTTTAACCTATATACGGTGTCACGATCGCGCCTAACTTTAGCGTTATTACATCTCTGAAATTCCCGCCTCAATCTATTTACCTCTTTCCTTAACCTAATTAGTTCAGAGGTCCACCACGGGACCGATTTCCTAAAACCAATTTTATGCGGCATCGATTGTTCACATAGTGTTGGGCAATGTCGTTCCTTTTGCGGACTAGTTCCTTTTCGTTCCATTTTGTAAAAGGAACGAGTCCGCTGGATTCGTACCTTTGGAACTAGATTATATATTGGTACATTTGATATCGTTCCGACTGCCATCGGTGCAAAGAAACGAGTACGTATTATAAACATAGCATTACTATTACTATTTTGTGGAGATCTGAATATTAATCAGGCGGAAGATGTAATTGAATTTAAAATTTTGAGTGATATTTTTTATTCATTTAATCAACATCGCTTATCAAAGAACCACACGCATTTTTTCGACTTCTTCGTATACCAGTATTACATCGATTGACTATGTTGTTACAAACTTTCCTGAATTAGTAAATGTTCGCAACTTTGATCCGGGTCTATCAGATCATTTTGGTCAAATAGTGTGCTATTCTGGGTTTGTTGGGGATACGAACACGACTACTTCTGTTGATTATTTTTTAGGATATTAATCAGACCAGTATTAACACTTTTAGATACCTACTTTCAATTCACATGTATGATGATTTACATGTTGCTGATTTTTCTGATATTAACACAGTATTTAATATTTTTTTTTGAAAGCTTTTTATGGTGTTTAATAGCGCATTTAAAGTTAGACACAAAAGCGTTAACTTAAAATCTGTTTGGGTTTTAATATAATTTTTCTCCTCAATTGACTTAACAATTAAGCGAACTTGAAAAATTGAACTGGTTGCGTAAAGGGTAAGTGGCAGTGACATTCAGTTAAGTATAGGTGTCTGTTAGGGAGTGCGAAATAATATAAAAAGAGAAAAGTTATCTTTATTTAGTCGAGCAGTGGCGCGCTCCACTAATAAACAAAAAACAGTTTGGGTATTGTTAAAACCGTTTGGTAAAATGCAGCGTCGGACGAAATGGTGATAATTGCAATGGCAGTATTACGTCAGATTGAATGAAATTGTTAATATATTGGTAATTACTATCTACAGATATTGAAAACCGAATTTTGAGTAAATTTGGTGCTCTTAGTTCCACTGATTGCACTACTAGTGCAGCCGTTGATATTCAATTGTTTTATGTTCCTACGACTTGTCATAAGTATTTGGAGTTATTCACAATTTAACTAATAAAAAATCTACAGGTCTTGATGAATACCTATAACTTAATTAAAGAATGTAGTATGAATTATCTGAATTTCTGCGTGTGCTATCAATGAATCTGTTAATGCAAGGTAAATTTCCAACTGCCTCTTAAATCAGCAGCGGTCTCTTTATTACATAAAAAAGTGATCCACAAATATTGAAAATTATCGCCCAATTTCACTTCTAAGTGTATTTTCTAAAATTTTGAGAAAATAATCTCTAACAGAATATATCTTATCTTGACAAATATCACTTAATTCTGATAGTCAGTATGGTTATAGGCCTGGCATTCGACGGAACTTGCTATAGGTGACTGCATTCAACTTATTTATGACCAAATGGATGTCGGTAGTTTGTATTTGTTTTTATTTGATTCTAACAAGAGCTTTTGACACAGTTAATGCTCATATGTGTCCGAAAAGTTGAACAAATTAGTATTCGTGCATTTTAAATCAATTTGTGGTCTTTTTTGAGCGATAGAGAATAATCTAAAGCATAACAATGTAAAGTCTGAACCATACCGCGTCAATGTAGGTACACCGCAAGGTAGCTAAGGGACCTTGATTTTTTAATATTATTAATGATCTCCCACTAATGATTTCTGAAGGGAAAATTTTTGTGATGCCGACATGCTTGCATGTGTCGTGGATAGTGACAACAAGTTTGATATTTTGAAAAAGTTGATACAGTTTTGAGTGAATTTGAGAGATGGTGTTCTGCTAATAAATAATGATAAATCATGGAAAAACGGTCTTTGTTGAATTTTTAATAAGTATAGATGTTCTCTGAATTAATTTCTTTTAATGACGAAAAAATAATATCGTCGTCAACTTGTAAATTTTTAGTTTATTTTGGATAGTAATTAGCGTGGGACGATCAAATAGAGAGCATAATGTTAGCTTCAAAAAGCCATTACGTCATTAGTTCACTCAAATCTGTCTGGATATTAATCATTATTGATATTATTACGCATTCGGTATTCTGCTTTGACTTATGGGATTATTGTTGGGGCCAGGCGGGTACAATAAGTCTGTGTTTGTGATGCAAAAACGAATCTTACGACTGCTATTTGATTACCTTTTAATAGTTCGTGTCAGAACAACTTTTAAACACATGGATTTGACCGTAACTTCTATCTATATCTATAAACTTTTGATTCACTTGCATATCAATATGGAAAGTATCGACTTTTGCTAACTCCATGGCACTGCACCCGACATAGGAATAATATTGTTTTAAACAGATATTGCCACTCTTCTATAAAATCGCCAAGTTTGCAGTTCATATTTGTACAACAAGTTAACCTGAAATTAGAAATTTGACCTTAAATGAATTAAACGAAAATTAAAATTTATGTTAATTGAGAGATTTTTTATGATCTGAATGAATTTGAAACCTACTTGAATAATATCTAGATATTGATAAGTAGTTGTGGAATTTGCTCGCTGCGCCTTTGCCGGTCGCCATATCATTTTTTTTTCTTTACTGTTTGTTAAATTGTTATATTGTGCGTTGTTTTTTATTACTGTCTGTGTTTATTTTACTTTTCTTTTTTATTAACATTCTGATTAAGTACACATTAAATTTTTGACGACGCCTATGTACATGTTGTATTTTGCGCGAATAAATCTGTCTATCTATCTATCTATCACTGCAACAAGTACATCAAGAGAAAATATAGAATACATTATTTATTTTATTTCACAAAGCCTCAACGTAGTCTACACTTCTACATGTGAAGTAATATAAACAAGCTTTCAACACTAGCAAACAGCAAAATATAACGCTTTTTGTATAGGTAATCACATTAGACATCAACTGTGGACAGAATATGTTTATGCATATGATAATTCGAGCCGACCAAACTTGGCCCCAACGAACGAAAGGAACGAATGCGGCGCATTAGGATTGTTAAATTTGTATACACAATGCGTCCGGATAGAACGATATTGGAACGTATAACGGATTCGTTCCTTTTAGTCCCATGTGCGACTGTTCTTGTACCGACCGGTCGGAACGACACATCACTATAAATCACAAGCTCTAACAACCCTATCATTAAATTTACTCGCTATATTTCAATTTCTCTATCTGACCTACTATCATCTAATTCCCTATCTAAATCAGTGACCTCTCTAATACTGAATTCCCTAAATGATTTCCAATTAGCTGATTGTCTTAATGTACAGCTGTTCCATTTAAATTTTCACGACTTTGGTGTGTAAGTTGTTTTTCGCTCGCCCTGTATTTTTCGAAATAATTTTTAAATATGTGGTTCACAAGGGAACCTGCATAATCACCCGCAACCTAAATGTTTGGAAAATATGTTTCCACTTTTCGTATATAAACCGACATGAATATGATGGCCCACCTGTATATATATTATTAGGATCACATAATTTTTATGTAAAACATGGGTGAAAGATAAGTGAATATAATATCTGGATTTCAGCGTCATACATAAAAGCAAAATTTCAGGTTTCGATCGCAATTCTGGGGAAATTAACCGCTGTGCGTCGATGAGTGGATGCCATACTATTTTTTTTTTAGTTGCATAGAATTTCGGTTTGGTTCAATTTCTCTTCTTAAGGGGGCGGACACATTCCTCTATTTTCGTAACACGAACTAAATCACTCTAATGCAACTCTCTGCCGAATATATTGAACATGAGATGGCGCTACTAGTACCATTCGCTTACTATTGTCACAGTATATAGAAAGATAACAGTAGAGACAGATTGGCTTCCCGCTCTCGTCCGTTTTTCGAATCGTAGTAAAATGAGCGTGGCCGGTCATAAATAAATCGTATTGCGCAGCACGTGAATCGTGTACGATCGTGCATTTCATTCAAGAAAATTTTGGCGGGGTGCTAGTGTTTATAACAGCACGTATGTATGTGTATTGTATCAATCACGATAAATTAAATACCACGTTTAGCACTTATGTTATGTCGCTATGATGTTCACCCCCATTTATTTTTAAATTCGTTTTGTTCTCTTGCATGATCTCTTATTTGTGATCTTGGTTTACGTGTACGGTTGTATTAGCCACACATTTTATTATTATTTTTTCATAGACAGTTTTACATACGTTTTTTGTGTTCAGTTTTAAGTGATCATTCATAAGTATATTATATAATCAATTGTACATTTAAATGTCAAAAAATTACAACATGGACTAATAACACCACATACTATGAAAAGGTTGTTAAAGTATGAAGATGCACTTCAATGTTTACAGTAAAAAGACCCGAGAGATCAACATTTAATTTTTGTTTTATTGAGGTTGTAATGTAAGCGATACATCATAGCAATCATGGTGATGCTTGATGATGGAACCAGAGGAATTTGGATCAACTACCTGCAATTGGTTACAATCTTTGGCATACTCCAACTGCAAGAATAGTGCGAGAATATTACATTTAAGTTTTTTCGCAAAATTCGTTGCGATACATTTGTGGATATTTGATATGGAAATGTTTAAATGTTTATAATTTTGATGTTGTGAAGGTTTTTCCCAGCAAACACGATCAGTTAGACGATTCAACGTTATTTTGCCATTTAAAGCATGTGAACATGCGAATAAGCAAAAAATTTGGAAAATTAAAAACACCTTTCTTTTATTTTAATATTAGAGAAAATATTTTTAATACTTCACCACAACTGAGTGTTGGAAAATTCATAGCACAGTTCATTCTATTAATTTTAACATCATGTCAAATGCGATTATTTACACATTGAAGTTTCTGATTTCAAATGTTTGTTTCAGGTACACATTAAATAGAAGCACGTGTGAAATCGCAGGAAAAAGCTTGACAAAATGGAGTGACCAGGACATATAACTTCATAAAGTTGTAAATTATTATCAATATGTAAATAACTTTCGACTGCTACCTTTCGTGCTAGAATAAATTGTTGACCGTTACATTTGTATATAATCTGTAATGAAAACTTTTCTGTTTTTTATATTTTTCATTGTCTATTTAGCATAGAAATAAAACTTATTCACTACTTATGTCTTTAATATTAACCTGTTTACTCTACCTGGAAATTAACTGGCAAAAGCCCAATTAAAAAGTCCAGTATATCGTTATGCCATTGCTGTTATAATGAAAGCTTTCTAATCCAGGACATGCATATTTTTTCTGAGAAGCCAGACTTAATAAAATTCCACATCATTCTGTAAAAATATTTGGAGAACGACGTTTCCATATGATAGGTAATTTCTTTTAGTTAATATATAATTAAATTACAGCAATAGAAAAATTTAACAGATTGGTATTTTCAATAGATTAATTGCTATCAACTAGGTATATCACTTATAATTTCCCAAATCAAAAATGCCGCTATAAATAAATGGCTTATTTTATGCAATTTATAATTTTGAATTATATAGGAAATTTTTCGATCAGTAAATAAATTCACTCTACACTTTATATGTTTACTTTACAGTTGCGTTATTATTATAGTTATAGTATCAATAATAACGAAATGTCAATTTAGTAAAACATTCTACAAAAAAAATTTATATGCACATTGCATGTTTATAATTCCCAGCTAATTATTCTTACAGCGACTCTTTCTCTTGCATCTACTGAAATTTCGACCAATTCAATAATAAATATATGATATAACTTTGACATAACCTCCGCTATAAAGCATAGAGATCAAATTTTTAAATGTTCCTCCATTTTCCGGTAGACACGCTTAGGATGCACGTGCCTGCACTCCGTATCATCAATGTGATCTTATGTCATTTAAAATAGACGAAGGATTTTCATTCATAAAAAGGGGGTCCCCTCCATACTTAAATATTCTATACTGTCATTGTGAGAAAAAGTTTTAAGTGATAATTCAGAAAGTATGGGTTAGTGCGAAAAGAGATGGTACGTGTTCGACCGTAAACATCTGGTAAACATTATTCTTGGAAATTCCTGTCAATATGAATTTATTATTATACGTTTGGTCGCTTGCCTAATACATCGCGGCGTGCTATTCACTTTCTCTTATGCATTTGAATTGAAATACCGGATACTAGTGATTTTTTATTTATTATACTAGTTACAGTTGACGGACTGTTGGTATCGAATTTTGTGCACATATCTTTTCAAGATGCGTAATTGTTATTGTTTATTTTTATAAATAAACGAAATTTGTATTCAGATTATTTTATCTTTTTAATTTTGTATACTATTTATTAGATTACATAGTTCGTGTGCATTTCGGTGTGGTATGTATAGTTATTGTGAAAGACATTAGATTGTTTCATCGTTGCATACAGTTTTGCTTTTATTTTGCTCTAAAGTGGCAAAAATAAGTTCTTACAATGAAATAAAAGTGATCAAAGACTGCAATACATTGTGCTGTGGAACATTTTCAATAATTCTAAAAAAAACGAGATGTAGTTTGTTTTCTTTCTATGATAAATAAAATGTGGTAAATTTCTCTGCATATGTTTTCTATATCCAAATATATTCATTTTGCATTGTATTATAGACTCTTACTGTGGAGAGAGAAATGTAAAACAGTAGGATATTTAACTAACAGCTTAACTGAACTGACTTCAGTTCAGTTATCCTGAAGAAGCTGTCAGTATGAACAGCGAAACGTCGAGCGAAAGTTGACACACGCAAACCCGCAGAACTGTTATTTATAGTACACGGCCATGAAGCCACACAGTGTAGTTTAGGATTATTTATATAGACAAATTTATGGAAAACTGCTCGAATACTCTGAAAATACATTCCGAAGACCTGCAATTTAAACGCTTGTAGATAGATTATTAAAAAACAAATGTGACGAGGCCAATATATTTTAACAATGAATTTCCATGATTTTTTATATTACATATCAATTAGGGTTATTGGAAACCTAAAAATTTGAACGGAGAATTTTGTTAGAGTTGTAAATTGTATAATTAAACATATTTATTATTAAAGCAGTGAATAAAATTTTTTCTTGTTTATTTATAATACATTATGGCAGTTAACTTCTATGTCTATGTTTAAAAATTATAAAGCTTTATGCTTATAACTTCCACTACTAGTCATGATTCTTTTAAATATTCAACTTCAAAGCAAACATCACATTAATAAAATAATATCTATTATGTTATACATATAATATAATACTTAAAATTATTATTTCCCTATCGCTATAAAATGCCCCTAAGTCACTTTTATTTGTAGGTCACGAAAGCGTGTTACAAAACATCAGAGTGCCAACACTTATGTCCTTATTGTTACATCACTGTGAAATACACATTTTACTCTTTCAGATTCAAACGAAATAGTAGATTTTTTAAATTAAACTTTTTTACATATATTGTTTTTTTCCCCTGCCCAAAATTACAAAAAATAAAATAAAACCCGCGCATTTTTTTTTGCAATAAAACTCCATTTCTATTTTTAATTGCATAATATTACACTGTAATTCTCTAATATCTAATATCCTTTGCATAGTTTATAAGAAGAAATGAACAAGCTATTACAATAGATACCATTCGTCAGAGAATTGCACTACAGAAACATATAAAAGCATAAAGTATTTCTAATAATGACATTAAAAAGATACTTTTTGGTATGCCATCTATGTCACGAATGCCAAACTAAAGTAACATCCCTTGCAGCACGATTATCTGTTAAAATTCTCTCTATGTATCTCAATTTTGTTTTTCAAGTTGGTTATCATAATTAGATTGTTTAATTAGCTACTCTTATGTTTTATTTTATTTCTACAAACAATTCCCGAGGCAAGCCCATTGCAATTTTATCTACATTTACAGTTCAACATTTAAATTTTTGTTAATTTTTCTACATCGCCTATTCATTTATGTTTCACATTCTGTTTTAAGCAATATATTTTAGTATGCAATTAAAAATGTATCGTTTCACTCCGTTTATCATTCATGTAGAGTGTGTAAATGTCCCTTTTTTCCAGAAAAAACCGCCTATGTTGCGGAAGAATAACTTGAACTAAGTAACCCAGTTATACTGCCTTATGTTGGCGCGAAAGGTTTGTAAACGCCCCTTAAGAATCTGGATTAAAACTCGATTTACTTTAGCAGTCCCTTGTGAGTGGCGGCAGAAGTAACCATCTCTAGTAATAGCTATGCTCTTATGTTACGAATACTCCACGGATGGCGCTGATGCCTGCAATATAAAATACGCCCTTTGTGGCTGTCACGTCACTTGGCGTCAGTGCTTCGTCCAATTTTGTTCCCAGTGAGCTGTGTTGTATTATTACAGTTTAGTATCTGTTTTTGAATCCAAATATTACCTAGTTATGTGAGAACGTTTCTCCTAAGCTCCTTTATAACTAATTCTATTTTCTATGGGTAGTTTTTTTAAATTTTTATTTTATTTCGCTACCTATGTAGACCTTGTTGATTTCATTTATTTTCCTTGTCATATGATTATTAGTATTATTGGTCCCCATTAGATTGGACAAAGTGTATTTAAAGAAAAGAAAGAAAAAGACATTTCCAATCAGCGGTTTATTTCTAAAATAAAACCTGATGGAAAGGACTTTTTTTTCCTCTTTTCATATATGATATGATGTTGGTATGTAAAATGTGCATGCATTGCATACAAACTGTTCTGCTGTTATTGCACTTAGCAACTGTACGGGTATTTCTGGTTTCTTGAATTAATCGGGTCATGCTACTTTACAATCTACACTCAACACTCACTTTGAGCTTGGTGCATGTATAGCAATTATAACCTTGAGTCAAGTGTGTTTTTTTACTACGCTTTCGCTCTTTAGAGAGTTTTGTGCCACAGGTGTGCAACGCATACTGTTTGTATTTTATTTAAGTTGTTGAACTATTTGCACTATTATGCACTTTTAGAACTTTTGTGTGCAAAAGGCTAATAGTGCATCGTTCTTCGACGCGAACAACTTTGGTTACTGCCTTAACCGCCTTATTTGCTTGTTTTATAACTTCTTTAGTAAAATACATACAAATATTACGCAATTTACTTTCCAATATATATGTGCACAAGTTTGATGAACACGAGTCATAACCCGATAAGTTTGGCTACCAAGAATTTAACGATCCATTTGCTTTAACTGAAATGAAGTTTAATTCTTTTTTTATTATTGTTTACTTATCCAAATATTATTCTTTTTCTCTTTCATATATCAATATGCATTGTTTTAGACTATTAGTTGAAAATAATATAATTTCGATCCATAAAATTAAAAATGCCTTCCTATTTTTTTTACTAGTTAAGCAATTTTCGTTTGTATTTAAAATGTATATTCAAATTTTTAATATATAATTTTTTATTACGTATTTCTTAAAAAAAGAAATGTGTTTTTAATTACCATAAAATGCGATTTAATAATCTTAATGCTACTGTAAAACCAATATGTAATAATAATGTTCTGGAATATTTTTTGTCGACGGTCAACTATTCAAAAAAAAGTCCAAGGTTGCCTGACATTTATCATTTGATAAAGTGTATTTTGCAACCGAGATAGTCGCCAGCACGTAGTATTATATACACAGAATTCAAATCACCGATGTAGTTCAGTACTTATGTGTTAAATGCGGGTTGTGGTTAGTCTCCAAATGGATTCTTAATATTTAAAATTATAACTGTAATTACATTTATCTTGGGAATTTGAGGTCCTAAATAGGTTTTCTCAGCTCATTTAATATTGTTTTTTACTTGCAACGTTTCTTTGTTCTTTAACATCTTCAAATACATATAGCATTATGTATCATTATAAAAAATACCAATTTTTAAATTATAAAATATTTTTTTTATATTTGTATCTTTTTGGTTCTCACATTTTTTATATACAATGACCGGCATAAACATTGCAACATATGGGGAAAAAAAATTATTATTGAAATATTAAAAAAATTTCCAAAAAGTGAGGTTAGATGACATGATACCCAAATAAATTATTTGAAAAGTTGCATAGAATTCAATTCTGAGGCTGTGAGCAAATTTCTGTGAAGTTATTTAAAAAAAAAAATAAAAATCACAATTTTTCCAAATATTGTTTAATTGAATTTCCATTTTTTTCCCGTTTTTAACAGCTCAACAGCAGTAATATTTCTAAATATGGTTAATGCTCAAACAATTTTGTCAATTTTTGCATAAGTAACAGAGTGAAAACTGAAAAGTACGTTTTCGATAAGACAACTGTTGTTGCAAGGGACTGTATATCGTACTAATAAATGAAATTTCGCAAACATTTTCATTCTAAACCACTTAGCAAACATTATCTTTATTGAAAATGATAATTTTTTTTTGTGTTTTTTTTTCATTAAAGTGAAAATTGGTAACACTACATGCGCCTACCGAAGGTATTAAAGTAGATTTTGAAATTAGAGAATAACGAATAATAAACATTAGATAAAATAAAAGTGGTAGTAATTACTCATTTACCAGAAAGTAAAAATAGTTTACTACATTATTTTGTTGCTTCAAAGCCTATCTTACTTATAAGAAACAGAACGATATGTGTGCCTAACAAGTTGTTCATGTCCCATTGGTTAAAGTTTCATTACCATTGTTATTGTTTAATGTTTGCTTAGTGTTATATTTAATAAAAAACTTATTTCACATTATTACAATGAATAGATCGTAGCACTCCTTAGAGGCTTATCATATTAATGATATATGATTCTCTATCCGTGCGTTTCTCTGCGTAAGAAAAAGTGCGGCGCTTGCATTTCCCAAGTACTGGCTACGGCTGTTGTTATCGGCCACTTGCTTACGTGTCACATTAAGATACATCTACAGTGTGTGTTCTTGATTTCCAACATTAGTTAAAATTTCACTAAAATTAACTAAACTTAAAAGCACTTACCTTATTATTGATCATTTACTTTTATTGAATTTCATAGACATTAGACTATTTTTATTTTACCTACTATTTATTATTCCTTGTTCTCTAATTTCAAAACTTACTTTAAAACCTTCGGACTGCGCGTGTAGTGTTATGATTTATTAGTTTTAGACTAACGGTTTCCACTTTAATGCAAAACATAAAAAATGCTATAATTTTCAATAAAAGTAATGTTTATTAAATGGTTTAAAATAAAAATGTTTGTAAAATTTTATTTATTACTTCCAGATACAGTCCCTTGCAACAACAATTATACTGAAAACGTACTTTTCAGTTTTCGCTGTGTTGATTATGCAAAAATTGTTTGAGTATCAACCAGATTTAGAAATATTACTGTAGTTGAGCTGCTAAAAACGAAAAAAGAAAATGAAATGCAATTCAACTAATCAATATTTGAAAAAAATGGTGGTTTTAATTTTTTTTTAAGTATCTTTACGAAAATTTGCATACGGCCTCAGAATTTAATTCTAAGCAACTTTTTCAAACAGTTTTTTTGGATATCGTGTCATTTAACCTCACTTTTTGGAGATTTATAGCATATTTTTTAAATTTACCGCCATACTAGTGGTCACGTGACGTGTGTCAAAATAGATTTTGGGGTTCCTAAACATGCACAACCTATCCCCAAAACAAAGTTTTAATATTTTTTAATAATAAAAAAAATCCCCACATGTTGCAATATTTATGCTAGTCACTGTATATAAAGTTGATTTAATATTCAAATAATAATTCATTTTGAATCGTCAAAAACTTATTTCACCATAGTGAAGAATTTTAAAAAGCCAATCAAAATTTAAACTACGCGTACACAAATTTATGTTTCACAAACATCGAATACACATATGTGAAAAACCCAATAAGATAACGTACTCTTTGACCAGGTAAACAACTTTTTTAAACTATGCGTTGCTTTTATACATTTTAAGAGAAATATAATATGGTTAAAATTTAGTAAGCAAGATTTTAAGCTAATTGAAATTAAAAATCTGAGGTGAATTGGTAAGTTTAGCCAAAATGTATTATCATTTTGTTTTTTTTTTGAATTAAAATGATAAAAAGTTAAGGTATTGACCATATCTAAATATGTAATAGGCTAAAAACAAAACTACAATATAAAAGTAAGATGCAGGTGGCATTTATGTAAGTAAATTACTGTATATTAAGATCTTTTATATCTTCGCTGTAATTAATGCTATTATTATGATATTCATTTCTTTAATTAATCTTTTTTGATAATTAGTTTCTCTTTCTGTAATTTTTATCCTATCAAAATTGACATCATGACATGTGGTATAGTTGTGTCGTGCTAATGGAGATGAATTCACGTTTTTGGTTTTAACACTATATTTATGAGCATATATTCTTTCCTTTAAATATTAGCTGTATTCTTTTTACCGTCTGACTTAGCTTGTCTTAGTTTTGTGAGTTAAGCTACGAGCTACTCTCTAGAAACGCAGTTAGTTGGCTGGTTTGGTCATTCGTAATAAGTAGCTCGGAGCTCAACTCACAAAACTAAGACAAGCTAAGTCAGACGGGAAAAATAATATAACCATTGTTTGGTTTGTCCTATGTACAGTTCCTACCAAAAAAAAAAGTTATCGACTAAGCGAAAATGTATGTGGCGAGCGCATTTAGGATGCACCATAGCCTTTACTACGGCCACAGTATAAGTCAAATCAGTACAGACATGAATTTTTTTACATAGGTTTTCTGGAGACACAAAAATATGACCTTGCGACATTTTGAAACCAAGTAGATTCAACCTATATATACACTATGAAGTTGGCATGTTTACAACCGATAATTTTGAATATATTCATATCTTTTCTGAACTCGGTTCTAAAAATAATTTTAATGTCAATTAAACTGCGAAACGATATTCTTGCAAAAACATCTTTAAAATATCTATTGAGCATGTTCTTCTCTTTAAAAAAGGCCGCATTTTTATTGGTATACATAAGAAAAGAAGAACTAAAACACACAAATCACAATGGCTAATGCCAAAGGAAATATAGTAATATAAAATAAAATAATAATAACTACTATCAGAAACTAGTTGCAAATGACTCGCCAAATTCATTAGACCGATAAAAATTATACCATTCCATTAAAATAATAAAGTTGATATCAACACCCTGTATACCGAAAGCGCTATAAAGTTGAAAATATTTTCCTTAAATAGATCACAGTAGGCCATGTCTATACTGCAAGTTTCAAAATCAAATTTCTACTAGATGTTCAAAAAAGTCTAATGTCCCAGTTCAGTGGGACACCCTGTATAGTATAAGATTTTAATAACTTTTCTTCTGGATGTTTCAATGATAGATATATTATTTTTTTTCAGAATGTGATATAAATTTGAAAACTGTAAGTAAACATTAAAGAAAATGATACAAATACATATTGTACACGATGTATTGTTTGTATACCTGAAGATAAATAGATTATACTACAAATATGCTCAATACTAATCATCAAAATCTTAAATTTACTGTTGGAAAAGAAAATTTCTCAGATTTAACATTGTGTCCAATTAATAAAAACAAAATTTTGACAAAATTACCAATAGCATCAAATATACAGGGTATTCCACGTAAGTGTTTCATTAAAAGTTTATGATGTTCTATTATCTACTTATATTTGAGATTTTTCCACCATTATATGTTCGATTGGAACTATAAATGTAAAATACTTTAACCAAAATATCACTTCCGGTTGACCGGAAATGGATGTCAACTTTGTTATTTTAAATAGGATGATATATTTTTTTATTCGTTTTTGGATTCTACGTCCATAAATACGTCAGTTTTCGTTAGCTATTCCCATAGCTACATGTTGCCGTTTTTGAGTTTTTTAAGTTTTTCTTTTTTTTTTTAGTCATAATCATTGCATCATTGAGAAATTAATATCTCCGTTAATAGTGCAAGTAGAGACACCAAATTTGCTATGTTATGAATGTAGATATAACTCTAAGAAACGGTACGCACACTTTACATTCTAACATACAGCGTGTTCAAAACAGAGGAACAAAGTGACATATTTTCAAATGCAGAAAACTCATTTTTTTTTAAAATAGAACACCCTGTATTTTAATTCGAAATTAGAACGTAAATATCATCCCCTATCGCTTTATATTAGCATTCCCTATACCTATTTTTAATAGATTTTGAGATATAAGCGACTATTTGTTAAACAGACTAACTAACCCTATCTTTAAATGTTTGTAGCTGGCTCTGAATGTGATTAATGTCAAATCCATGTATTGTTCTTTGAATAACCATACAAGAATGTCGCTGTTCGAATAGTCATTTCTATTAATATTGCGTTGTAAAAAAGTGTCATTACGATGATATACATAAACACTCATGGTTAGTCAATGAATTTGGCATTAATCCCATTCAGAGCCAGCTACAAACATTTAAAGATAGGGCTACTTAGTCCGTTTAATAAAAAGTCGCTCATATCTCAAAATCTAGTAAAGATAGGTATATGGAATGGTGATATAAAGTGATAGGGGATGATATTTACTTCCTAATTTCGAAATAAAATACAGGGTGTTCTATTTAAAAAAAATGAGTTTTCTGGATTTGAAAATATGTCACTTTGTTCCTCAGTTTTGAACACCCTGTATGTGAGAATGTAATGTGTGTGTACCATTTCTTAGGGTTATATCTACATTCATAACATAGCAAATTTGGAGTCTGTACTTGCAGTATTAACCGAGGTATTAATTTCTCAATGATGCAATGATGATGACTAAAAAAAAAGAAAAACTTAAGTAACTCAAAAACGGCAACATGTATCTATAGGGAATAGCTAATGAAAACTGACGTATTTATGGCCATAGAATCCAGAAATGAAAAAAAAAATTAGACCATTCTATTTAAAATAACAAAGTTGACGTCCATTTCCGGTCAACCGGAAGTGATATTTTGGTTAAAGTATTTCACATTTATAGTTCCAATCGAACAGATAATGGTGCCAAAATATCAAATATAAGTAGATAGTAGAACATCATAAACTTTTAATGAACCAGTTACGTGATACCCTGTTACCCTGTTATGTTAATTATAATTCATACGAATCAATTCGCATTAAAAAGGTGTTTTAATATCACTAGTAGATAGAACAATTCACCAAATCCAGGGTAAAACCGATAATAATGAAGCAAATGCAATATATTTTAAAACCATATCATTACTCAAAAGATTTGATTGGCAAAATTTTCAATAATGGGGTATATAAATTTTATACTAGTACAAATAAAAGTTAAAACGACTACAAACTATTTATAGTTGAAGAAACTAACAAGAAACACCCTCAAGAATGTACTAAAGTAGTACTATTTCTGTCACTAGTATAAAAAATAATTATACAACATAAATAAAATAAAAGAAAAAATTCAAAATCTTTGTGACGATATTAAGAGCTGATTTAGAGTCTCCAGTGTCTCAATATCAGTGAAGAATTAGGTTCGAAACTCATGAATGTTATGTAAGGATCTGATGACTCTAGTATTTTATGAAACATCCTCGTTTGTGGCTATGCGGGAGCATTTCCTGGTAAAATTTAATCTGTAGTATTAGTAGTCCTTATTTCTACTTTCCTGGACTTCCTCTGGAAGTAACCCAATCGGCATTGTTTCGGCTTCATGAACCAAAATCTTATGTACCGTTGAAGGCATGTGATACCATGGATACAACTGTATTGCCAACTTAGCCGTTTCCGTTGCATATAATTGAAATTCGTCTGTGTCTTACACATGCGGAGGACTTATCAAAAACGAAAAAAAAAAAAGAAAATGCAATAGAAAGAACAACCCAGTATATTTTCACGTATATACGTAACCGCAAATGAAACATCTGTTGCGGTTACGAGCGGGTACATCTTTAAAAAATGCATATATACCACCTACTTATGTCTATCAATGTGTAGTAGGGGAAACTGGGGTAAGTTGACGACCTTAAGGGAGATTTGATTTCAGTCACAACATACTACAAATTAAATGAAAATGCATAATATTTCAGAGAACACAATATATTAGTAACAAAAATACATAAACAATAAATGAAAATTCGTAAATTTAAAAAAGAAAAAAAGCAAAAAATAAGCTTCTATACTTTCGCCATCTTACCTCATGGGTAGTGTAAGATGACTAATTGTGTGGGGCAAGATGACGATTACAAGCAAATATCACAAACGAAATCCCCAGTACCTTCATACCCTGTACAATCTTCATGCCACCAACACTGGCACTTGTGACACTGAATCCAGTCTTCGTTGGGTGGTTCGGTGTAAAGTTCATTGCATCCAGGACAAAATATCGGTGTGTTATCCTTACTTTTGCTTTTTGTATGAAACACACTTTTCGAAACATTACTTTTTGTCCTATCTTTTTTTTTGTGGATGGTTTCGGTTCTTTTCTTTTGCTGTTCCATTTCATCAAGAGCTAATTTAACTGGAGTTGATGTAATAACAGATGTTTTCTGACGTTTCCTATTTGTAACTGGTCTAGTATAGGTTGGAAGAGGCCTAATTTTCCACAAATTTTCGCGATTGCCTTTTTTGCATGGTTGGCAAGATAACGGTGTCAACTTTTCATTACTTGCTGATCCAACTAAATTTGTGTCAGACGATGGAGAATGAAAATTTTGTTTGCTAGTTGAGGGTGGCGGTGTGCTGTGTCTGATCATTCTACGTTTATAATTTGCAAGTGGCTCGTTATCTGAGTCACCTGTATCCGAAGATGACTCTTGTGCTTCTATGGGTATTTCTGGCTGTGATAGTAAATGCTTTTCAGTAACAGTTGATGGAGCAAAATCAACGTCACTGAATACCCCAGGGTTATATGGTTCAATACCACATGCTGCAAAACCCTTCATAGCAACGCCGATAGTTGCTGCTTTAATATATGCGTCCCCAAACAATCTTCCGATTTCTTTGTCAGTGATCGCTTTGCCTGGATTATTAATCATAAAGTTATCACAACTCTGATTGAAATATGTTTTTAAAGGCCCAAAAAAAGACACATCAAGAGGTTGGAGCCGATGTGTCGTATGAGGAGGAAGACCTAACATTACAATTCCTTGTTCTCTGCAATAATTTATTCCCTCTAAAGATATATGAGAACTATGATTGTCAAGTAAGAGTAACACTGGTTTCTCTTTAGTTGGATGTGCATATTCAGAAAAATGCTGAAGATATTGAACAAATGATTCTGTATTCATTCAACCACTGCTATGTGCTATGCCCTTGGTGTTTGGCGGACATCCATTAAGCAACTCAGGTCGCATCCGAACACGACCAAATACCAAAAATGGGGGTATGAAAACTCCTTGCGCGTTCATAGCACAGACGACAGTTGTATTGCGTCCTCGTTCTGCTGAAACGATTTTTGCTACTCTTCGACTACCCGTTGGTGATAGAACTTTTGGTAGTTCGATTTAGTCGATTAGTCGACCTATAATAATATAATATTAATACTGCTAATTAAATATATTTAACACAATTCACTAACCTATTGATGTTGATTCAGGTGTTCTCATGCTCAGTTTGTATTTTGCCATAAAACTATATGCCCAGTCCTTACCAGCCATTTTATTTCTGTTATTAAATCTGTGAGTAATAGAATTTATTTCTGCATACTGGTATGCCAATTGTCGGAATTGCAATAGCGTCAAACCAAATGCTCTGTCATTTAAATCTGTAATATACTCTTTAAAATCACGTTCTTCTTGCTCTGAAAACGTTTTCCTGAAGCGTCCTCCATGTAGCGGCAGCTGGATATTGTTGCGACCCTTAGAAACATATCTACGGAGAGTAGCTTCTGGAATTCCAAATTTTGTACTCGCTGAATTGCATGACATACGGTTTTCTATTACTGCTTGAATAGCATTATTCATGTGATCCTCATTCCAGTTTCTGCGACTGGTTTTTCTTTCATATTTTCTCGGCATCTGTTAAAAACATTTAAATTTTTTAGTTGTGGGGTAAGTTGACGAACTCGTCGTCTTACCCATCGTCAACTTACCCGATTACTAACCTAACCTTGTTTTGCGGCACCAACAAAAATGTGCCGGTTAGAGTCAGCATTTCGAGTACCAGAAATAAAGTGCACATAGGCAAGTAATCATTATAAAATTGATAAGCGAATCTTACCTTGTTTTTTTTTTTTTTGTTGAATGCTTATTTATCGCGTTAAAAACTTATAACTTTAGAGGCACGAAATAAATAACCGGCATTATGTTTTTACGAGTGATGACAGAGACATCTACCTCTGGAAGTTACAACTACATCAAAATCTGCATAAACTGCAGTGCATATATTACAGGCATCTGTTTAAAAGATGGAAATATTCAGCATTCGTCATCTTATCCGGCTCGCCGTCTTGCCCCACTCTCCCCTATATAGTTTTTATAAATATGTTAAGATGTATATTAATATTATACTTTTTTAACTTTTAAAAAGTAAAATCTTTCTTGTTTTTTACTATGGAGACGTTTAGAATTGAATTTGCAATCTTCTTTGATATATAGTATTTAGCAATTTAGTTATTTATTTGCAGGTGAGGGATATTCACAGGTGCGGATTATATAAATATTACAAACATTTACAAAAACTGAAATATTTACGGGTTATAGAAGGGTGCTGCTTATACTTGCGTGGGGTTTTATGCGGAAAAGATACTATGAAAACTATTAATGGATAAGTTATTCTGAAAGAATTACAATAATTAATAAGAGCCGTATGCTGTTAATATGTTCTTACTATATCTTATTGATATGTCTTATTTGTAATAATAATTATACAAACCGTAATAGGTATAAAGCAATTTTTTCTTTTAAAGCAGGTTTAATCTCATTAGAAATTAGAAATAGGCAAGTATATGCAGATGATACATTCAGATTGTTTGCACTAAAGTTACTATAGTTTTATATGTAAGTTTTGACTATGCATTAGTAAGATCCAAAATGTTTATTTGATAATAATTTTCTTTTTCTACAGTAAAATTGAAGTTATGATGATAGTTGTTAAAAATGTTTACAGTATAATTAATTTTGTCTTTTGGAATACAAATGATACAATCGTCAACATACCTCTTATAAAAAAAAAACAAGTTTAAAATTTAATTTAGATATACTTTCTGTTTCCAAATCTTCCAAAACAAGCTCTGCAACTACACTGGAAATTGGTGCGCCCTTAGCGCAACCACATATATGTTTAAAGAAATTCTTATTGTATTGGAAGTATGTTGTATTTAATGTAATTTTTAAAGCTTTAATGAATTCATCATTCATTCATTCATTCATTATTTTTCTTAAGTAGATCACAGTGGGCTGTGGCTACTCTGCGAGTTTCAAAATTAAGGAAGAGTGAGAAATTGTAACGATGGGGCACCTATATATAATGGCGCAAAAAAGTCTTCGTACGATGGAAGCCATAAGCTTCTTTGTATATTGAAATACGAAATCTTAAGCATATGTGGACTCAAAATGATTGATATCGTGTAACACAAATATACTCTTTCTATAAAAGAGTAAATTAGATGAATAATAAACATTTTCTTACGAAACCTATATTTACTTAAACTAGTCTTAGATTTGCAATAAAAAAAGTTTTAGTACGTACAAACAGAATTTATCTTTCAAGGAAATTAATTATAAATACCTATAACATATTAATATCTGGTCGGGCTTCTCGTGGACTTAAGGCGAATCTGGACGTCCAAGTGTGCGACAGAGATAAATATATCGGAAAAGTATTCCGCGCTTTTTGGGAAAACGGTACGACCGATTTTGAAATTTTAAACTGTATTTGTCTTAAAATAATGTGTTGAAATTGCGCCAACGTTTTATTTTTTTTTATTTTCTATGTATTTAAATTTTTAAATGTTGTAAGTTTGTTATTAAAAACAATTTCTAAAATCGGCTCAACGGCGCATTTGAAGACCAATGTCTTAATGACAAAACTTTTTAAATTTTTGAATTTGGACTAATAATAACGCCCGAAACAGAAATATTCATTTTTCTTTTTTACATCAAATGCCGACAGGCCGCCGGCTTCTATCGTAACCTAACGCACAGATCGATGTTTGTTTTGAGGACGTATCTACGTACAGATGATCTGCTATGGCATCACGTAAGGCATAAATATAAGGATATTCAATTCTGCTTTCAGTACTGTCTTTTTGTGTATTTTACACAACCCAACCTACTTCCTACCTATGTTTTAAATAAGTGGGAAATTCTTAAAATGTGTAAATGTTAATAATACATAATGTATCTACTTTTTAGTAACGAGTCATAATTATAAATACTAAACCACTTCAATAATTTCCTTGATGCCAATGGTATTACGAAACAGAACATCAATAAAATGCAAATAAAAAAATGCACACAGCCCTTTTTTTGACTGGGTAAAATGTACCTATAAATTACAATTTCTTTTATATCTGCTTAGATTACATACCTTGTATCATAGTCATGTATATTGACCGCCCTAGAATTATTTTTGGATTTTGGCGCACTGAAATACGCAATGGCAAAGTAATAAAATGTCTAGGTAAGTAGATACGGAACTTACATTTTGTACAATAGAACTATTAAATCTTAGAAGAAGCCTTTTTTCTTTTCGCGCTGATACGAAGATGCTTTCGCCTTTTGACGAGTATCTTTTATGCATTTTTAGATAATGCGGTTTGCTACTTATAAGAAAGTAAATATTCTTCATACAATAACTGCAGTGCTAAGTCAGTTCCAGAGAAAAAACTTTAGAGGTACTTGACTACAGGTGTGCGATGTCTGTGTTGAGTGAGGTTTGTATGTTTGTGACAGTGTGTGGCACCCTGACTCATGTATCACAAGTTACCCTATAGGAAGTTGTATTGTAAAATCATAGATACAGGTATAGAATAACACTCAATGAAATGTAGCGAATACTCTAGACAATCTTAGCAATTGATTTTGGGCACATGTAATATAAAAGGCAAACATTTCATACCATTCAAAAAGACAAGAGGTATCTTTCTTTTCGATCTGACTATCGCTTGAGGTTTATTCCTGCAATCACGTGTTCTACAAATGCTCTTCACATTTGTGCATACCTCGATATAATTCAGTTTTCGGAAAACAGCAGTTACTCAATTTACAAAATAAGTCAGCAAATTAAGCAAATTAATAAGATAGTATCTTATTAATTTGCATTTTAATTTTGATTTTTCTAAAAGAATCATATGAAATAGTGTTACCCTATACATTCAAGTTCATATGACAGACTAATTAATGTTTTGAAAAGATCTGATTACTCGAACCAGTATCATTTCTGTAGCGCACTCAGTACGACGAGTGTGCTACCGTCTATGGTTGTCCCGGCGGACGAGATCAAAGAGAAAACACATTTTCCTCTTTCGGACGCTATTTGCTGTCAGAAAGAAATGAAAAAAAATGTTTTAGTATTAGTAAGGACCGCTGACCGTCGCCTTAACCACTTTTTTATTTTTCCTTTTTGGAAGCCAAATAGAACCAAACAAAAAAATTAAAAAAAGAAAATTTTAAAAATAAAACGTTGGCGTAATTTTAAATACTGTTTTCAAAACAATCTCTTTATCAAATTTAAAATATTTTGATTGGTATGTCTAAAAACAGCGGAAAAATGTGCGCGCCATCTACGGGAAGAGAATCTCATTAAAAGGCCGTCCAGATTCGCCTTAATGACGGGGATCTCAATCGACGTTTCATTGAGTTCACGAGTTTTTACTCCATTCTTCTTGGAGTTTTTCCTTTAATTCTTTTTTGTTATGTATTTTATATTACGAGTATTTCTTATAAATGCTCTATCGGATTTAAATCCGGTGATTGGAGAGGATGATTTAATGTTTGTTTAGCATTATAAAGCAGCCACTCCTTTACAATATGCGAAGCATGCTTTGGTACATTATCGTGTATAAATGTATAATCACGTATCCCTAACTTTTGAGCACTTTCTAATAAATTTTATTGTAAAAAAGAACAATTTTGAGGTAACCCTTACTATCCATGGTTGTTTCTATAAAAGTCAATTTATCTGTCCCTACAGCCGGCATGCACCCCCACACTGTGACACTACCACCTCCGTCTTTAACAGTCGCATTTAAATTTTCTATGTTAACTTTCCAAACAGGGAATAGTTCACCGAACACCGAACTGGGTCATTAGAATTTTTCGAAGCCTAGTAGGAATTTGAGTTTGAAACTTGCAGTGTAGTCATGGCCAACTATGATCTATTTAGACAAAATATATTCAGCCTTATAGCACTTTTGGTATACAGGGTGTCGATAATACTCTGCAAGTTTCAAACTCAAATTCCTAATAGACGTTGGAAACACTCTAATGACCCAGTTCGGTGGGATACCCTGTATACAGATAGTGCAAGTTGTGTAAATATTTAGTATTTGTAGATTTAGTATTTTATTGTACAATTAAGTTTATAGTTGCTATCGTACGAAGACTTTTTTGTACCAATGTGTAAAGATATTGTGAGGAAGCATTTAATACTTTTTGTGTTTATTAAAAAACTATGCGATGTGTATATTTGTTATATAATATCTTAAACTACAAAGCGTAGCATTAATCAAAGATTTACTAAAAAAAAGCTAATTTAAAATAATACGTAATATATTTGAAATCATCAAGTAGTAAAAAATTATTTATTTTCAGATGGCTGAGTTGACGCTATTCAGATTTCCTGTATATGAAACAGATCAAGAGAAAATTGTTACAACTATTTCCAAGAAACGGCCAACAGCAGAACTTCTCTGGAAGAAAATATCCAAAGCAAACATCAGACACAAAATTTCGAATATTGGTTTATCCTGGGAACCTGGGACTTGAAGAAGAAGAAATCAATCAAGCAGTTTCTTGAAGAGTACGAAATGTCTTCATATGTAGAAAATTCATATGTACAAAATTCCTCGTTTGGAAGAAGAAATGCCAAGCAAGAGCTACACAGTACAAGCAGTCGAATGAAATACATGAAGAAATAGTCAAATGGGGATATCTATTATACAATTGAAGCTTTCTTCAATGTCTTCAATGTATTGGTCCGAAAAATTAGGCACAAAGTTTTAACTATTGGTTTATCGTGGGAACCTGAGGCTTGCAGAAGAATCATTAGCCGTAGCTTCAAGAGTGCGAAATCCTTTCATATATACAAAATTCTTCGTTTGGAAGAAGAAATGTCAAGCAAAACCTACACAATAGAAGCAGTCGAATAAAATACCTAAAGAAATAATCAAATGGGACATCTATGATCCAATAGAAGAAAGAGCTGTTTTAGAGTGTTAGTTCATCCTATTTAGGATATTACACTTCTATACTCTTCACGTTAACATTCTGCTTGTTGCATGAAAGAGTCTACTAGTCTGGACGGTTCTCGTCTTGATTTCCTCATGTTCTGAGTTGAATCTGTAGACCTTCTTACCATAGTTCTGATTATTGTGTCTGTCTACAAAATCTCGCACAATTATCAACTTTAAAGTCCGCATTTATTCACTATTTCCAATTACATAGCCATCATTACTGTTGTGCCTATTTTGGAATTTCAATTGCAATACGATGTCTTTCAAAGCGGCTGCTTTTAAATCTATTCCGAGAAAAAACTCCTATTGTTCAGACAATCTTCGATATCCTGAATTCATAAATAGCTGATCTTGACTGAAGTTCCGTATTCGTTGGCGTTATGCTGAATATTTTAGCAGTTGGTGCCAAATATAGAGGATCGTTTGGATAATTATTGTTAATTCCCATGACTTCAGCTGCCTTGTATTCGATTGCTGTGCAATGTGTTACTTTTCCTTGATAATGATTGCAGTTAGAGTCCCTTAAAGTTCGATTTGTGCCAATAACACTATATTCGTACGTTACAAATTCTCTATTGCTGAAGCGAAGTTATCTAAGGTTTCTTAATAAGAAAAGGCTTTTGTCTTAAAGTCTGTGCATGGAGATGAAAACACTCGCTGATTCTACCGCTATCGTACTGAGTATATAATCCAGAATTTTGTTTATATGTTGGATGAGTTATTAAATATTTATGTTTTATGAATTTGAAGAGCTTGGTATAATTAAAATAAAACAATCATTGCATGAAAGCTAAACAATTTATTATGTTGTCATGTAACAAAGCAATTTTGGCTTGGACATAATAATAGGTGTGAATATTTTTTACAAACAAAATTGATAATTTTTTTGTTACACAGAACTATAGGTATGAATTTTTTAATATTTTGTAGCACAACTTTTGTTCTTGAGGACTACCACGCATCGTCTAGGCATAGAGTCTACTAAATGCGCACATTTTTCTGCTGGAATAGAATACCAGCATTTCTTGACAGCTTCCCACAATTCTGTTTTATTTTTAAATTTTTCGCCCGACAATGAGTCCTTTACGTACTTCCAGAGGTTTTCAATTGGGTTTAAGTCGGACGACTGTGCTGGCCAACTTAAAACGTTCACCTTGTTTCTCTCAAACCATTCCTAAACACATTGGAGGTGTTTAGGGATGTTTAGGGTCATTGTCTTGCTGGAATTTCCAAATTGTAGGCATGTTATCATCTGCATACGGATATATGACGTTGTTTAAGATATCTCGATAAATTTCCTTGGTCATAATTTCTTCAAACCTACACCGGACCAAGAAAACATGCCCACACTGTAATACTGTTTCACTGTTTTCTTTGTGTACCTGGATTCAAATTCTTTATTCGGTGGTCGGCGAACGTAACTTCTGCCATCAGAGCCAAACATGTTAATTTGGATTCGTCTCTCCAAGATATTTCTCCATCCTCTGCACCATATTCTACATGCTATTACCTCGTTGATTTTCCGTTGCAAAATATAAATGATTAGAGGAAGTACTTTTTCGTTGTCTAAAATGACACACCTATTTTTATGACCAGCTGCACTGCAACTGAATATACAAACATACTAACATGCATTGGACGTATTTATCGAAGATACCAATAGATGCCATCTGTATTACATTATAATATGTAGTATATAACCCAATGTACTAAAAATTAGTTCACGCCGATTTTTTCGTTTACCACTGTAAGTAGATAAGCATCAGGTAAAAAGTAGTAGAGTAGGTGATGAGTTAGCAGTCACATATGATGAGTGAGCAGTCACAGGTGATGAGGGAGCAGTCACAGGTGACAAACGAACAGTCGCTGGCACTTGCTGGGAAGTTCCGGGTAACGGGGATGCAGGGGCAGGGGTATCAAAATTTAATTGAAGGTTAACTTTTTCACAGAAATAACGGTTAATGACATTAAAAACAGTGTATTCAGGAAAATAATCTGTACTAAATGAAAACTTAAGTGGGTCTTTGTAGGCACGAGTAAACATTTTTTTAAGACACTATAGTCTTTATTAAATGAGCTGCATCTCTATTAACAAGGTAATTGCTCTCTAATTTATATATAAAAATGAAAATTTTATTCGCCAAAGCAATCGAACAACAATCATTTCGAAAATTTTTGGATTTAAAATTTGAATATTTTTTTAGATAAACAGCTAGTGCTAGAAAAGGAGAAATTAAAACTGGATCTTCATTAAGAATGCGCTGTAAACCAATATTTTCAATTGTGTCGACTAGCATTCTTACAGTGGCCCTTGTCGGATTACATCGGAATTTCATGGCTTTAAAAAGCAGACGCATTTTACTATTTAAATTTGGGACGGACAGCAAACTTTCAGAATAAAATAAATTTTGACGTTTTTTAAAGAACCTTTGTAACTGGTAAAGTTTATCAAGATGATTAAATAAATATTCAGGGTTAAAACGAATTTGTACAGACATAGTGTTTCTTTTAATTTGAAAACAAAAAATATAAAAAGAAAGTGATACAAGAAAGGACGTTGAAAATAGCAATGAAAAAAATTTATAAAGTAGCCAGACGAAGTGGAACAAGGACACCAAAAATTTTTAGATTCAAATTTTGACAGGACGATTAAATACACTTAACCGCAAAATTAACGCACCACTTATATATTTCGATTTATTATAATTACAGTCAAAATTATCATACATTTTGAAAACATATTAAGAATAGAATACACAAACAGAATTATTTCGATAATAACAATAAGTTTGACTTAAATGAATTGTAGGAAATAAACAAAAACTGAAAATATGACTTCTTTAACAAAATCATGTAAAATGATCATTATTATTACGAACACAAAAGATAACTTCTTTTGAACCGTATTTAGGTTATCAGTAACTAGTGTTACCACATCTGGCTGTTATTGTAGCCTGACATCGTCGTGGCATACTTTCAATTAGAGATCTGATGGTTTCTTGAGGGATATCGTCCCATACGCGCATAAGACTTTGTCGCAACTCGTCTAAGCTGTTAGGTTGTGGATGCTGACTTCTAATCCTCCGTCCCATTATGTCCCAAAGATGCTCGATTGGGTTCAGGTCTGGACTACAGGCTGGCCACTCGAGGATTTGAATATTAACGTAATTTAAATATTCAGTAACAATATGTGCCGCATGTGGCCTCGCATTGTCCTGCATAAGAATGAACCCATCGCCAATGTAAGGTGCAAAAGGTATCACAAAAGGTTCTAAAATGTCTGTTATGTATCGTTCAGAATTCAGACGTCCACCATCAACGATAAAAAGTTCCGTGCGAGCTGTTAAAGATATTCCACCCCATACCATTACTGAACCGCCTCCGTATAATGTGGTTTCTCGAATGTTACATGCGGAATATCTTTCATTTGGCCTTCTGTACACTCTTGGACGACGATCAGAACTTACAAGGCAAAACCGTGACTCATCCGTAAATAACACCTGCTCCCAATGATGGATTTCCCAATCCATATGCCTTCTTGCAAAAGCCAATCTGTTTCTTCGGTGTTTGCAGATAATCTGGGACAGTAGCTGCTGCCCGAGGTCGTAAATTTTGAGTACGAAGTCTTCTTCTTATGGTATCTTGACTAACAGCAGTGCCATGAACCGCGCTTAGTTGTATTTGGAGGCTTCGTGCAGTAGTGAACCGTTCCCTAAGTGCTCGAAGCATCAAAAATCGATCCTCCACCGCATTTGTAGCTCGTGGCCTGCCTTGGCCACGTCGTCTAGCGTAATCGTTGGTCTCTACAAATCTGTGCAGAACCCTACCGACCGTTGTATGAGCCACGCCAAATCTTCTACCCAGTTCGCGATTTGTTAGTCCTTCATTGGACAAAGTTACAATTTGAACACATTCATCACGATTTAAATTTCGTCTAGCACGTTCCATCGCAAACATATGTATTCCACGAATGACAGTTATCTTATCAATTGGTAAAACAATTAAAAAAACAATGCCTACTTTTATTTTAGAAGTGAGGCTTATTTACTTGAAAAACAAGCCCCTCATGAAAAGCTGCTATGATTTCAAAATTAAATAAAGAATACAGACAAAAACCTACAAAAGGCGTAATAATGAACAAATTATTATAACTAATATTAATGAATCGGAAAATATATAATATTTCTTGAAATAAAACCAAAAGTTAGAGTGGTGCGTTAATTTTGCGGTTAAGTGTATATAATTAAATACCGAATTGAAACAAGTCGGTTTTTAAAAACAGTTTATTTTGAGTAAAAATCTTGCACACAACCTTACGACTAGAGGAACTAGACCAAAAACTGAACTAGGTTTAATTTTCCGTCGGTTAATATACCGATTTTACGAAGGGTCGTCCTTGCAAAAAAAAAATATTACAGTAACATGTTTATATAGAAAAAAACAACTTTTACATTGGTGAAAGTCTAAGTGGTATTTGAGTTGTCCATTTCCAAAACTCGTTTTGTCTCCTTTGTCTAATTTGAAGTAAACCGAAAAAAACTTTTTTAAAGTTTTATTTTAAAAAAAAAGTCGTTAGCATTTTCAGAAGCCGTTCTAAAGATTACTAAGCTTATTTTATTGTGAAATAAATCTAAAAATCTAAAGATATTTGCAATAAAAGGAAGCTTTAAGAATGTATAAAATCAGTTTTGGAACTTTACTTAAAATAAAAAGTTGCTGCTTCATCTTCATTATTTAAATTATCTTCCCGTGTCTCTTCATTATCTCCCTCTTGCATCGCTTGGACGTAATACGTAAGCAAAGGATTGTCTTTCCATTTTTCACCAAAATGAAGAATTAACAGCTTATTAAACACTTTGTAATTTTTCTAGTTTCACATATTTTTTCAAGCTTAGTTTCTTTGGCTTAATAGAATGTGAAGATATTTTCTCCTAAAAAATGCTAGCACCTCTTAAAGTAAGCATTCCTGCATTATTACGAGATATTATAAATCGTTTGGTTGGAGCAAACGAAAAGTGCCAACTCTGAAGTGTTTTAAAAGCCTTTTCGCATGATTCCTTCCAATCCAGGGCAGCAACATCTTTTGGAGCTTGCAAAACTGTGCCAAATCTTGAAAAAATGTCCAAATATTCCTCTGGTTTTACTATTGTTTCCTCTTTATTCAATACACGTTCAATGTTTCCAAATATTCTGTCAGGAGGGATAAAAGAGTGTCCTGGTACTGGGAATATCATAAGTATTTTTTCTAATTAATATTGAAATAATAACAGGTTTAATTCGTATTCCAAATTCCTTTTTCTTTAAGATATTTATTGCACATGTTTGGCTACATGCCATCTTCAGGCAATAAAACGTCAAGTTTGTTTTACATATAGGATTGATGTGTCAATATTTTTTGTGCATTAAGAGAAATTGCGAGAAATTGAGAAATGAGTGCGTCCTTGGCTAGCATTCAGGCCATTTTGGTTTTGTTGTTTTCCATATGTTTTTAAATTTGTGATAGTTTGAAAGTTTTTAAATTACGCGTTTTAATGTGTTTGTCTTTTTCTTATTTTATTAACGTTGTCTTTTTAATGTAGTGTTAATCAGATTCAAAGTTTTTATTTCGTAAGACATGTCCAAGAACATCTGGTATAATATTTTTCTCGATCTGGATTTTGTTGCTATAATTTTCCAAATCTATGTACGACACTGTATTCCTAGATGCTTTCGGATAAATAAAGCTTTCCCTTATTTTCGTACAGTAGTCCGGCTGACCGATCGAGAGGGGTTATTTCCAAAGGCCCTTTTAAGCTTACTTCTTGGAGATATGATGACTTTGACCATAGGAATAGTAACAATAACGTGATGGACAACATCTGTAGTAGTATAGCTATGCCTGTTGTGGAGCAAAATCACATGTATTTTCTTATGGAGGTCCATTCTGGCAATTTTTGACGCTTTCAAGGTCAACTCAGGCGATTACATCATAAGTCATCTAGGTGGTGTGCCCTGGCGTTCCAAAAAAATAGTGCTCTACTTGTGTCAATTTGTAGAACTGATGGAGAGGTGGTTCTTCCTCCCCCATCACTATTATAATGTTCTACTAGTAAAAAATATAAGTTAGATATAATTATAATAAACCCTACGTTTTCATATAATAAATTGGCATGTTGGCTTATGAATTCTATAACCGAAAAAATCAATAAACACGCATTTTTACTGTATATAATCTTACCTTCAGGAAACATGATTGTAAACTGTAATGCATTTTGTTGCATTTATTAAAAACGATTTTAATAGGAAATAGAAAAACGAGGATAGATAGATTATGAAAAAATAGAAAAGTTACACAAAGTTTTAATTAGGCGACTATGGCTCATAGTACGGAGCTAGACTACTAGCGTGTACTACGTCCCTCTTAGTCCTTCCCTTGCCTGATTCAATAACATAATTTAAATCATTTAGTTTTCCAATATTTTATAGGGACCAAAATACTTAAGTTGAATTTTGTTAATTTTTTTCCACCTGACGTAATGGGGTGCGTAATTTAACTATGTCCCCTATTTCATTAGAAACTTCTCTGTCTTTGATCGTATCTTATTTTATCCTTTCGTTGTTTATGAATGTTGTCCCGGGCTACTTCTCTAATCCTCAAAATGCGCTCCTTCAAATCACTTACGTATTCTGAAGCAGGTAATAAAGATAGCTCCGCCTCCGTTGGTGGAGTTGGTAAACTAATTCAAACGCAGAAAACTTTGTACTCTTCTGAATCCCTGTATTGTATGCAAATATGAGGTGTGGTAAAAATTGATCCAGTCTCTTTGAGACGTGCTTGTATATTCACTAAGCATATCGGCTGTTTTTATTTAAATGTTCCGTCAACCCGTTAGTTGATGGTTTATTAGTCGTAAAAGTACTTGTCCCCGTAAAATGTGAATGAAATTGCAACTAAAACGACACGGGGCACAGTGGTTCCAAATCGACATTTTTTTTGCAAAAAATCTGTAACTTTGTCATCTTTGGACCCGATTTTCATAAAATGTGGTATGAGTACTGCTAAATAGTGAAGTTTAATGTGACAATTAAAAACTATGAAAATAGTATTACTTTATTAAGAAAAAAAATATCTACATATGAAGATGTGTAATTAATTGCATATATTTCACCCTTAAAAGATTAAATTATAAAACTAATATAATAATACTACTTAATTAATATAACAATTATAATAATGATGTATATAGAGTGTTTCAAAAGAACTATATCCAGCTTGTTTAATAAATTTTTTCATATAAACATATGATATTCGGAAAAGTGACATAAATTTTATCACGTGTAAAAGAAATAGGTGAAATGATACGTACAACTTTCGAAATAATAATAAGAGTTAATAATTATAAGTAGCGGTACATAACGTATACAAATACCTTTTTTACGTTATTCATCACTATATAGTAAATTTAATGCTTCTTCATCGAGTTTCTTATGCTTCGGTGTATGTTGTCTTTCTAAGACCACTTATAAAGGATCCGATGAGCAGAGTAAAGTAGAAAACATCTTCATTCGTCAGCTGTTCTGAAATTTCTACCTAGAATATGCGTGAATTTTTTTGTAGTTCTTGTTCTAGATTCTTGAGCACTCAGATGTTGTCCAAGAGGCAATATTGAACTTGGTTGTAATGATCTCTCTACATGAATAAGTACTTTATGAACTGAAGACTGGCATATATACCATTGTAATGTTTACATAGAGGTAAGCTGTGGAT
>RXPK01005159.1:0-22531 GCA_004143645.1 Protaetia brevitarsis | reverse complement strand
GATCCTCAGAGTTATTAAAAAAGAGCGCCCAATGATTTCGTGGCTGAGGCACCAAGCCATACACCTTAATAACTTTCTTTTGAAAGAATAAAAATTTCTCTCTGCACACGGCGCCGATCCCCAGAAACTATTGCATACCTCAGACGTGACCCACATAGAGAGAATAGAACAGGCGGATATCAATTTGCCGCAATGTGCTTCTCAAAGTTCGCAAAGATACGCAGAGCTTAATTACGCTCAAGGTAGCGCAGGCCTAGCAAAACCTCAGGTTAGTCTACTGACACACCAAGAAATTCAACAAATTCACTTTTGGAATCGATTGTATCACCTAATACAAGGACTACTAATAACAGACTAATAAAATATAATAATAAATAAATACTAATAACAACTCGGAAGGACACTAAACTAGTTCGATTCATCAGTCTAACCGTTCACTTAGACCCTTGCGGTATGCCGCATTTAACTTCACTATTAGGAGCAAAAATTCTGTGATCTCACCATCTTACAAGATCCCCTAATGAAAACAACGATTAATCTACGATCAGTGAGTAACGGATACAAATAGATATAAAAGAAACACCACGTATTCCATGCACCCACAACTTCCCCAACAGCATGATCGGTAAATTCACCGTGTCAAATCATGAATGCATGATAAGATCAAATATAATGGTTGATATACATCCACAAGGTAAGACCCATAATCACTTACGCATCTCTGGTAGTAGTCAAAAGTTTACAGCAACAAGACCAGCATTGCTCAACTCAGCAAGATCTGAGCTTTACGTGTTTAGGGACAACAGCAGTATGACACAAAATAAACTATAGTCGAAAGCCCTTCTCTTGGAGGCAGGACAAATTCCTGCCTGGAGTTTGCATGATGGCTTCAATAAACGTAAACTAGTGAGCGAATATTGTATGACCTTTCATTGCGTTCAACATCATTAACGAATACTTCTCGGGCAAAGTACTTGCGAGATACACTGTGCCTATGTCAATCGTATAATATACTCGATCGAACAGAAAGTTTTGGTTTCCACCGACAATACAGATCGGCGACCGGTTAGATCAATATGGAGTTTCTGGGATAATCCTTGGACCCTCCTCTTCCCTATTTTGTCAACGACCGGAAAAATATACAACCATGCGGGCGTTTAAAAAGTATGCAGACATAGCTCCATAATCGTCGTTCGAGGAACTGAAGAACATAAGTTCAAATATAGGGGCAGCTATATTGGAGAGTAACTGTGTGGAAAGAAAAATCTGGTTCTTAACTTGGGAAAACCCAAGTGTGGACCATAACTGAGAAGGCTAACAGGTTTGCTTCTGCAGACTCAAACTTGGAAATTTACTTCATATTCGATCGGTTGATACACATGTTATAGCTTGACTAATGCCTATTATCCTAGCCATATAGTGTGTGATCGACGCCGGCGTTCTGCCTGATTATATGTGTGTAAGAAGTTCCTGTGCAAAAACGTTCACTTCAACGTTCTTGTGAGCAGGATATCGTATGGATGTAGAAAAGTTTCTTTGGAAATTGTCTATTGACAATATCTGTTCATTTTCTTTTACTATAAATGTGAATATATTTATGTTATGGAGAGAATATTTATATCTACTATTTTTTAAAAGGGAATGTTTTTATTTTACTTATTATATTTTAAACTTATGATATATAGAAAAAGGATTATATGTAGCAGCAACAGCTAGACGAGCCAGTGATGTAGACTCTGCATTTGGCAGTTCTTCGAGGCTTTTCCTTTAGAATTTTCTTCAGGAGCAGATGATCCGCAGTGATACACCACAATCGAAAAGAATATTAGATTTGATTAGTATATATACAAGCTTTGACAGATCAAATTGGATCCACTTTAATCGATTGACAGTTATTTTTTTACGGTGTATTTATTTCTTAAATTTTTGTTTTTAATGTTTTTATTGCATGCAGTCAATTCTTTGATATGTCAACTGACAGACGTGTGAATGCTGGAAATTGGTTCTGTAACATTCATGTGTGTATATTGTTGCCTACCTTTTGGGCACTGTAATGATTTTAAGATTGTTTTTTTTAGAGTAATAAGCGTTTAAGAAATTTAAATGTATTTTCTAATTCAGAGATCATACCTTTGTTATATAAAGGTGTAAGGTATCCAGATTTTGTAATTTTATATTTTCACATCGTGAAATCTGACAATCCTGTCATCACGGCCATCTCTTATGTACAACAATGGAGCCTCATTTGTTATATTAACGATTTACAGACAGTTGACTCCTTCTTGAGACATCGCTTTCAGTCAGTAAAACTTTCAATCGAACATTCACTAACCAACCTGTTCGAGCAGACATATTCTGTTTGTCTCTTAAATTTAACGGTTTTCGATAAAATTTCAATTTATTCCAATTTCGATCTAAAAAAAATTTAATTGTAAACAAAGTTTTTCACATAAATTTTATTCCAAATACCACACGATTTTGTGTAATTTTTCTCAACGACATTTCGAGTAATTTCCTTCCTGACGACCGATCCTCTCTGACCTGATGTATCTACGAGTACGAGGGCCCATACCGACCGCACAGTCCTGACCACCGATATCGCAGAATCGCCCTGTAAAAGTACTCTTCGCAAATCTACCTAAAAATAAACGTTATTTCATTTAATCTAAATAATTGTACTTATAAGAAATTATTATCCTCTCTAAAATTTAGGTTAGAAAATCGTTGTAACATAGCTAACTTGTCTCCAGTTACTGTGGAATTTGTTGATTAGTTTATAATATTTGTTTTTTTTACGTACGACCAATATCAGTATTTACATCAAGGTTGGCTACTCTTTTTCAACGTTCTCAAATCTAAATTAACTCCGTTTAACGGTCAGAAATACGCGGATTTTAAAATTTATTTCAACGATTTAAGTACGAAACTTGAATTGAATTGCAAAAGGTGGATTACTAATGAAACTTTAGTGTATAATTAACAGCTCACGACTACCTGATATATACCAGATTTATGCTGATATTAACAAGTCACTTTTGAATTTTTTTAATTAAATAAAATCACTTTATCCACTAAAATGTTTCATTTAATAAAGATTAATCTATAAGGCACACATCATCATGCTTATGATATCTTTAAATGTCTTTGACATTGAATTTGAGGATCGGGACATTGACAACACATCCTATCACATCTCTATGGTACTGAGTTAAGATATAAGAAGTTAACGAGCTATTCAATATTTTTTATGTCACCGCCCCGATCGAAATTTCTCTCCTTGCATTGCATCGGCTGGTGTGAACAGAACACTTTCTAAATCAAAATATAAAAAATAGATGACACTGTATATATAACTGATTTTTTTATTCAATTAAGATTTCTTTAAAATTATTTTAATCGGGCTGTATGCTTGTTTAGCGTAAAATATATATAAGTCTTTTTATGTTTGCTCCTAGTAATTGCATTTTTTTTGGATCGGATTTGTTTGGTGGAAAGTGCCTAGCCACCCCACTTAAGTCACTCTGACCGGGCCCTAAGCCTAACCGTATTCCTAAGCGGTGTCATTGGCCATCCCAGCTCGAACCAACCCAATCGAAGGATTGAACTCTGAGCAATGTAGCAAGTAAGTACCACCCCAAACCTGACGTATCTGGACAGAACTCCCACAGGATAACACCTCAAATTGCGCAAGCGCCTGACAATCACATTAAACGATGGCACTCCAGGTCTCGTCTCCTCTAAAGGTAACATACAGCAGATGGCTGCCCAAAAGTTAGCATGAGCCTAAATTACGGGAGAGCGTAAGAGGATGGAGGAGAGCCAAGTCCTACTCAGCACACGACGACACTGTCAAAGGCCTTACCATGCTTTCTCGGACTTCTCACATGTTTGTTCCAGCCAGTTTACGTCAAAAAGAAAATACCCAAATATTTGACCTCATCCGAGAAACCGAGAGCATGCCAAGTAATTGTTGGTGAGTGCTACCGCCTCGAACGTAAGCTAAAATTGCCGAAAATCTTGAAATAGCAATCCTAACGCACTCAAACAAAATTGCACCTGTTCTGGTCAGAAAGGCAATTATTCGCTCAACAGCACTGCGACAAGGGGGACTAAATCCCGGTGACGGTGTATCTGCTGTAGGCAACAGCTGTATGCTGACGGACGTAAGCCTCAATGGAGATGGGATGGGCGTCTTAGGTGATGACTTTAAATCTTGGTTTATGGGCGCCCAAGGCTGATAAAATACGGAAGCATACAAAATTAGTAACAAAGCCCCAGGAGCCTATAACACTAAAGTCCGCCAAAGCCGTAGAAGAGAAAAGTAACCGCAAGTTCGTTAATTCAGGTCAAATAAAAGGTAATTAAGACCTTCTAATAAAAATATACAAAGTTCCCAATTTATCATAAAGTGAAAAAAAATGGATTTTCCCTATACACTAAAGATTTTGATAATATTAGCCCACTATACGATAAATTGAATAAAGCCTTAGCCAGTATATAGTGATTAAGGGAAGAAACCAAAAAACATTATAATAAATTATTAAACGTAACACGTTTATAAAGTAAGCCAGACTAATTTTCTAGGCTTTCTTTTGAATATAAGAAGAGCATAAAACATGCACCGTACTCGTACAGATGTGTATGCAGAAAAAATAATTAAAAAAAAATACAATAGTGCGCTAGGAATTACCGTGAGTCACAAATAAATTATTATTATTATACTCAGATTCATGTGATTTAAAGTTCTTAAAATTATTACGACTGCGGTTGTACAAAATGAATGATTATTATTTAAAAACAAGTAAAGAAATATAGTTAGCGTAAGATTACCACAGCACTTCTCAAAAAACGCTTAAATTATTTAAAATGACTCGAAATATAATTCGCTCTTATATGATACAGTTATGATGAATCTAATTAATTAATCAATTTAACTCTGCAGCCTAAAATTAAATTTATACTACGAGACTTCAGGTTAGGAGCTTGTCAGAGATTAATTACTTTTCGAGGTAGTTATTTACTGCGGTGTCCAAAAATATTGGGATCTATCTGCATCGTAAAAGAGTTGTGTCCGCACGGTGGAGCGAAAGAAAGGTATTGCTCTTAAAGTTTGATCTTCTATGCCAAGTTGGTCGGTGCATTAATTCCAGTAAGCTCGTTAATATCAATGATGACTTCTTCAAACGGTGCTCCTACTCAGTGGTTGGTGGTACATTAGATAATTCTAATAGCAGCTAGTAAACAGCAGGTAGAAGTAGTAGTTGCTAGCAATACAGCAGGCGGTACAAACAAGCTAAATAAATAACACGGGTAATCAGTACGAATGCCAGAAAGCGAAAAAGGAAAAAGTTCCGGAATACAGAATAAAAAAAACATGCAGCCCATACGTTGTCGTTGCTAAAAAAAAAAAAAACCGCCTCTGTGAAGCCTCACCAAATGAAGGATGAAAATTGAAAACATCAAAATTTGATCACAAAACCAAAATCCCTCCAAATGTTATATGCTAATCCAAACTTCACAAGACACAACAAATACGCGATTAGAATAGGGCTAAATGCCTAAGCGTCTGCTCCGTTCAAGCTGTTTCCAAGTAAGAGACGGAAGAACGCGGCAGTCCCGATATCAAAAGAACCTACGCTGATTGCTAATCAGGGATGCAGAACTAATTCCACGCACTACATTCTCATAGGTAAGAACTAGGCGCAAAGCACTGACTTCATATTGGAACCTTAAACAGTGGACGAGTTTTTTCACCTTACTTGATGTATCTCTGTTCAGAAAGGCAAAATTCTTTACTCAAGTTTTCGATAGACTTAGAGCAGTCTGCATCAAATTGCAGAGGCACGCTCTCAAATCTTCACGAATGAGGTTGATGTTTGTTTATTTTCATTTTGTTTGTTTATACTTGATTCGTGTTTTACAACACCCTATGTATCAATCTCATTGAACCGTTACTATATCATTGGGTCTTTAAGAGCAAATATATATATTATTTTTGCTGATTACTCACTTATTGTTAGTATATGAACCACAATTGACTAGTGCAACAAAATGTTAGTAATTTCTTTCAAATATAGAACATTTCAGCACAATTGGCTTGAAGCTCAAAAGAGCGAAATTATCGTGCTCTGGCTCCGCAACATCCTTCAGCAAACTCTCACTAGAACGGTTGCAAAATATTTTTTGCATCTCCAGACCATCTTCGATTCACGACCAATATAGTTCTCGTTTCCAATTCATAACTCTTGCTTGCCCTTATTGGAACATAATAAGCTCCTTTTTCAATTCTTTATGTTATACAGAGAAATAAAAGACATATTATCCTCAGTGCATTAATGTAATAATCGCTCTCGAATCTACCCACCAATATAATAACTTTTCACGGTAGTATTTCAACCCCCTGTCTCTTTAGCCGCCTACGTCATCAATATAGGATTGAAGCGATGTGCATTCCGCGCAAGGCCCTTAGGGTTCTATCAAAATCGACATGGCTAATTAATGCACATAAACCGACTAGCAGCTACTTACGAACGAGAATAAGACCCTAGATATAGAAGTAACGGTTAGATATATAAGTACCACGGGTATATTTATATTGGAGCGCACATGAAGCAATCCTTCTGCTTGTAAAGCTGAATAGACTTCAGCGCTGTCAAAATCAGATGGAATTATGGCAGACGCATTATAAACATCAAGACGGTTCCCGCTCGTATTTCACTTTATTGGCGCTTAATGGTTTGTCGTATCTTTCTACTAGTGTGAAGCTTATTAAAGGTAAATGCGCAGTCAATAGGAAAACAAGCAGGGTACCGATACTCATAATAATCGTCTGCACTGGAGCGAAAAATGCTATCAAACGTTCATAGATTAGTTATGGCTAAACACGAAATAGCCAACAGCACGGCATTAAGGAAAATGAGCTCTTGTCACCGTCGAGTAGCTAAAGAATTCCATCTTACAACCGAGTTTAACATCAGGCTTATTAATTTCTCCTACAACTCAGGAGAGGTATGATCATGGATTATGGGAGTGTGAAATAACTTCTTCCTCATCAGTGAGCGCATCAACACAAAGAGGTTAGAGGTCTGACAACGCGATTCTTATTCTAATTTATGCCACGGTTTGCCCTTATATATAGTAGGAACATCAAGAAAATTCATTCTTCTGCCATCTGGTTAATTTAGTGTGTATACATAAAATAATACATTCCTTTTCGCTTAAATAAATAAGCAAGGTTACTACGAATTTAAAACAAGCACTCCAAAGTATCGTATTATCTTTGACCACACATGTTTGAATACTTTTTCTTCCAAAACTCCAATAAATCGACATCCCTGACTGAAATCGAGTCGCAAAGTTTCATTTTCGCGCGACCGAAATACATTTTCACTGCCATCCGCCAGAGGAAAAAAGTGCATCATAACAAACCAAATAGAAATACTTTTATTACACTAAATTGATAATTAAACGTTTACACCCCTGCGAAACTGTTGCATTTTGGAAAAAAACCAAGCAATACTGAAATTTTCGTCAATATTTTCTTTTTTTAGCTAACATTAAAAACGTGTGTAACACTCGGTTGATATTAGCATGCATATGTTTCACTTTAACAAGGATCTTCAGTGCTACTGTCAACCTAATGATCATACGAAAATTCGTATATAATACTTAATTAAGCACTTACAATTATGAAGCTCGCATTTGCCCCACACTCCATAATTGAATTCACCCTGGCTGAGAATGACATCATTTGCATACCGCAAGGTTTTATGCCCTACATTGCACAGTCTGACTACTTAGCCATTCCACACCAGGTTCACAGAAAGGAACAAGACCCCACCCTCGGGAGAGTTCCTCTGATGGTCTCAATTCTTGTGTTAGTATTGCCAACGCTGTTAATGCTGTTAATTGCACCAGTGAAACCCAGCAACGCCTGTCTTTGGGCAGCGGTTAGCGGTTTCACTGCTAAGGACACTTCTATCCTCCTCCACCAGACTACTGTCTCGTATGTTATGTGGTCTTTCACGACAGTATATAGCCAATGGATCACACCTCGGCTTTAATCCCGCCAGGTTTTGCCAGCACTCTCCTGCAAAGCGCCAGAATAGTTACGTACCTGATCATTGTTGTTGACTAATGATTTTTCAGCTAATTATGCATCGAGGTAACACCAGATACTTTACTTCCTGGTTAATGTAACTCCTGCCCAAACAGTCTAACCCCGCTACACTGTAAAAAAGTTGCCTAAATTTTACCGTTAAAATTTGCCTCCATAAAGTAAAATTCTACCAATAGGAAAACTTCACCATGCTGATGTTATTTTTCAAAGATTGACTGTAAAAATTTAGTATGTAATATTTATATGCAACTGTATATTTGTCCCAACGCGACATTAAATAACCTAATAACCAATCACATGCCGACGTATTCAAGTTAAAAATAGAAATAAAATCCCCAATTTTTTAAGAAATTTTGATATAAACATAACAATGTACATTTTTATTTCCGTATTTTCCTTCAAATTCTTATTACATCTTAAACTTACAGGAAAAACTATAAAATTACGAAATCTTTTTTCCATGTTAAATAATCCTAGAAAAAAAAACATTTAAAACAAAATTTACATATTATTTGTCTAAATCACAACGTTATTACATGTAATAAATTCCTAATTTACCATGCAAAACTTTTACGTATTTTTTACAGGGAGTCATAGTTTCCTCAGTTGGTTAAGCAACCAAAACTTTGTGTGTGTGGATTAACGGGAAACTGTGAAAGCACCATTCTCCACTTTTCGCAGACATTACGCATGATGCCCGCCACCCGCACGGGAACTTTCCGTCTACCGACCGATACAATGTCATCAGCTTACCCCGCTCCA
Source organism: Protaetia brevitarsis (assembly GCA_004143645.1). NCBI lineage: Eukaryota > Metazoa > Arthropoda > Insecta > Coleoptera > Scarabaeidae > Protaetia > Protaetia brevitarsis. The sequence continues at coordinate 13,650 of RXPK01005159.1, read as the reverse complement.
TATCCTTTGCCGTTTAATGATCTGACGAAATCATCTTACGACCAAGCTCCACAACAGCAAGTACAGTACTCCCTTGAGAACACCCTCTAGTGTCCCATAGCGATATTTTTTATCTACATATGCATAGACCATTCTGCCTCTTAGCATGCAATCAAACCCATCTGCTAGTGGTGTTCAATGTCTCCGATCCATTAAAGATCGTGATCGAGGCGTTGAGTGTGTTATCAAAAGCGCCTCGATGTCTAAAAATACCCAAGGGCAACTTCCCTTTTATGCAGGCTCCTTTCGAGTCCTCCACCAAACTATGCAGCAGCCTCTCCGATTTGCCCCTTTTGTAGACCCATTGCAGAGATGCATAACACATCTAGAAGTGCTCCTTTTTGTAATGTTTAAGGTGTATAATTTTTTTTTCTAAGTCCTTCAAGCATAAAAGATTGTGAGACTAATTGGTCTGAATGATTTCGGATGGTAGTAATGTGATCCTTTTCCAGTTTTTGGAATGACGCACAACCTAGTATCTCTCCGAAGCCCTTGGAATAAGAGCCCAACGCGTGCCAGCTTTAAATATCTCCAAAAGGGGACCCATGATGTCTCCAATTGCCTCCTGTAGCAATCTTCGAAACACGCCATCTGGTCCTGAAAATCTCATTATTAAACGTAAGATATTCTAAATTGTCGACATGACACTACAATATTTACTATAAAGATAACATTAATTGAGAGGACGATTAACTAAGCCACTATACAGGCGTTAATTAACTAATGCTAATTAATAATCAGGTCACATTAAAAACGTGTGGTTGATATTAGCATACACATGTTTCACCTTACCAAGAATCTTCAATGCTACTAGTCAACCTAATGTATCATACGGAGAAATTCGTATACATATATACTTAATAAGCTACTTACAATTATTGTAAGTTCTGCATTTTACCCCACACTACATTGTTGAATTCACCCTGGGCGAGAATGACAAGATCATCTGTATACCGTAAGGTTTTATGCCCTTCATTGTATAGTCTTTCTAGTAGCTCGTCCACGACCAGATTCCACAGGAAGGGAGACAAAACCTCACCCTGCGGAGTGGAGGAGTTCTCCTATGGTCTCAATTCTTGTGTTAGTATTGCCAACGCTTTCTATTTTCAGAGTATATATTGAGCTGTGAGGTTCTTTACATAATATCTTAGTGAGTCTGGTACATTCCGGAACTTGCTCAACGTCCTCACAGTGCCTTCTCTAGGATTCTCTTGAATCCCTCAAAGCTATGTTATAGTCAGTAAGGGCATTTATATATTCATCCCAGGTCGATGTTTCCTCAGCTCTATTGAACTCTTTTCCTGACTTCCCTTTTCATGCTTTCAAGATTGCTGTTCCAATAGGGTACAATTCTTAGGGAGATTCCCTGATTTACCATGAGCTGTTATCATTGAACGTTGATATAGTGGTGTCTTGAATTTGCCCTGCTACGAATTCCAAGTCTATTGTGTTGCTTATCAATATTTACTCACGTTCAATATTTTGGCAGGCAAGACAAAACGGACCAACAAACATTTTATTTACAGTTAGAGGTATTATAAAATAATTAGAAAAATAAAGTTGTCCATGTAAAATATTGCAGTAAATGCTATTCTGAAATAATTGCTTTTCGAAATTTCATTCCAATTGAAAGATGAAAGTACCGTCTTAAGTAAAACTATCTTAAGAATTTAGACATGTAGAAATAAGGCACATGAACGTCTTCTGAGGCGAAAATCACTCTTATGCTGAACTACTTTGTTGGTTACCTTCTTTATTACACTACTTACAGCCTTAGCGAAGCAGTCGCGTACGATTCTTAGCCTTTTTCTGAACTTCCATCCCGTACAGTAGCAGGATTTCTCGGTTCTACCCTTGATTTTATTTATCTTTGCATATTCTCGTATGTAACTATTTGTATATGGTCAAATCTTCGATGTACTTTTGTCTACTTCCCAAAAAGTTTAACAGTTGCTGAATATATGAACGCTTGCAGAGTGTTTGTTGAAAAATTCACTTTGTTCGTTTAACTAGATTTATATCTATAGAATATCACAGTTTGGCCAAAATCTGTTTATGTGTGCACATGACAACTTACAAAAAAGGCGTTTATTATATATGAAGGAAACGTTCCACATTAATTCATATTAACCAACTCCTCTCCCCGCATTTATTTATGCATGAAGAAACACAGAGCGAATGGAGAGAGGCTACAAAGCACGACTTTCTCCAAGCAAGGCGTCAGAATGTGACCCCGTAAGGTATTGATCCAGTTTTATTATCCTGTTTATACCTAAAACCAGGTGTAATTTTCGGTTGTGCGCAGATTTTCTATCTTTTTTGCTTTTGTTTACCGTAAAACAGGGATTCGGAAGTTAATTTGTTTACAGTAACATTTCTGGAATTATGATTATTCATTTTCAGCCCCCTTTTGTGATCCACCAAGGAGATATATATCTAATTAAGTTCTAACAGTAAAAGAAAATAGTCGTTTTAGAATACTGATTAGAGCACAGCTGTTTCTTACACCCGACTGACTCTCATGAACTCATAAACGATAACATGCTTCAAACGCTTAGCGTGCGGTTGTTGTTAACGATAGATGGCGCGCTGAAGGTAATAAATTTCAACTCAAACGAACCGTAAGTTGGAACTTATCACACAGGGAGATGAAGTTAATTTACGGCTCGCTTAACAATAAATTGGCTACAAGAAATTTAACAACACCCTAAAATAATTTATGTGCGTGTCGGATGCCGGTTTACATTCCCTGTGGGTCGGCGTTTTTTGCGCTTCACTTAGTGTTTTATCTAATCCCAAAACAACAAACGCGAAATATGTACGTGTTACTCTGTATGTAGTGCATAGTGTGAATGCATGTACGGTTAGATATGAACGCGTACAGGTTATAAATCAATGCAATAGTATTTTTGTGTTAAACATATGTGCATGTGAGTAATGTTCGGATTTTGTTTATTCGCAAGTAAATAATAATAAATAGCCACAAATAGTTTTCGTGTACAATAAATATGAATTTAGAAATAAACGTGAAATATGATATAGTGATTTTGAGATTTATGGGATTTAGGTTCAATTTTCGGAAGTTCATCAGTGTAAAATAATATTTTACGGTAGCAATTTCATGTATTCCAAAATTGTCATGTAGGTCTTCTATGTTAATAAACGGATATGCCATTACTTGCACTTTTAGGCTATGTTATACTAGAAATTAAAATAACGAACTTGATTAAGGTTAGAATAATGACTGCAGTGGCGCCATCTCTGTAAATTGACAGAGTTGTCAGAAACTCAAATTTGTGCACACCGACTCGACTCTTTAAAAATGACAAGTGTCACCTCTTGTCATTTTTAACCTAACTTTTAGTCATCTCACTGATTTGATGAAAATGTATGTATTTTTACAATTTTTATTGTTAATATTTACTAACATTTTGATAATGATATTTCAATAATATTTTGGTGTGAGCTGTCCAGTAGATATAGATAATTTATTTTTTAACCACAAATTAAAAATAAAATGTAAATATCGCAATATGACAAAGTAAGTTCTTCTATACTACTGTTTAGATGATTTCAATAGTTTTCGACCAAATCTAATCGAATGGCGTAAACAGGCTACATTAATATATAGGCACTTTTGGCGTATGGATGCGTGTCTGTATTTGAAAGAGGTGACACAGAGATTCTTTAGGTTACTGATTGCAGCAGTTATCTAAGAAAAAAGCACGTGTAGAAGTAATATAAGTTATCGGTAAGAAATGCCATTTAAGAGAGAATAAAATGTTATATGTAGAATTAAAAGTTATTTATTTACTTGAATACTTAAATAATTTATAGGTACTTACGGTCAAATTCTCCAGGAAAAGCAGACTCAAACTGGTATACTGACGGCTGTGAAACGGACTAGGGCGTCGGAGCTAAAATATACTAGAAAAAAAAGGCCTACAAAAGAAGCTTCAGCAAAGACACAACAGTGTTCCACGCTGAGATTGCTGCAATTCACCATTGTATAGACCGAGTCAGGAAAAAAGAAAAAAACGTTGCTACCCTCTCTGACAGTCAGTCCACACTTAAAACGGTTAGTTCCGTAATCTGTGGAATCTAAACTGATCTTGGAGTGCCTTAGCGCCCTATATGAGGCAGACACCCAAAGGGAATTAACATCGGCCTGGGGCCTCATAGCCACTGCGCAGTGTGTGAAGGGATATGTGGTGGCGCACGAGTTGGCCAAGCGAGGTTCATCAAGCTCTTCGTTGGAGCTGGTCCTTCTTTTGGCACTACCAAATTGCAAATTAAAGAAATCCATCAATGAATGGATACATAATTAGTCCAGAGAGTGGTGGCAAAAGTCACCGGAACAGAGACAGGAAAAATAGTTTTGTAAAGGATCAGAGGCCTGCATTAACTGTGAATCTACTGAATATTAACTAAAATTGGAAGACTGTTAAAATGATGGCCTGCTAACTGGTCACTATAGACTATGTACAACATAGGACTGATAGATGACGCTGCTTGCGGATTCGGCCAATAGGAGGAAGAAGCAACCATCATTGTTGTTGTCAAATGTGACTGACTTGCGAGACGATAGAGTAGGTGCTGATAGGTTGATGGCGTCGAGAATCCCACAGCTACACAAAGAAGCCGCTCTCAAAGATGATAGGCCTAATTGAAAGACCAAAATTAACGAGAGCCTTCTAGGAAAAAGTAGATCATAATACATCTGAAATGATCGCGGTGAAACAAGTTCCTAGGCCTATTAATAATGATAATAATAATACAGTTTTATTCTTTCAGATTATGACATGAAAATAATAAATACAGAAAAATAATATTAGTCAAAAATTAAAAAGGAATCACAAGGCGTACTTCAAATGACAGCATGAATTTTCCTTACTCTACCAGCACAGCTTGAAGCATTTGATAAATATATAAAGAGAGTGAAACCTAATCTGCCTTACTACCTAATATCCCGCATGAAACCCACCACATTTAAAAGCAATAATACTCCAAGATATCTATAAAATTAAAAGCAAAAGGTTAATATGCAGTCGAGCAGCACAAAAATCAAAAATATAGTGAATGGCACACGAAATAACCATCGTTCCAAAAGATATCGCTTAAATGCAGATTTGAACGCAGACACACTCAGCAATTTAAATTGATCCGGTACCTTATTATAAATCTTTGCTATCTGATCAGTGAAGGATCGCTCAAATAAAACAGTACGATGAGTAGGGGGTATAAGCCTATAAGCCTTCAATCTAATCTAACCTCTATGCAAATATCCAAACCTATAACTGCTGTTATAATGACTACGAATAAAGAAAGACACACATATATGGTACATACAGGTATTATGACCTCAGTAAACACTAACCACTTTTAGGTAAAAACTAACTTGTGCAAAATGCACCAATAGAAATCTTGCTATGCATCTGGTACATTCCCTATTATTGGTCGTAGCATTTACTTAGATAAAGTTTCTGAAATGGAGGTTCTCTATGCTCTGTCACAATTGAAATATTCGAACGCTTTAGGTTAGATTTAATTATTAATAATATTTTGAAGCAAACTATTTACTTCTTGATTCAACCTCTTACGGCACTACTAAAGAGGTGAATTATTGAGGGTGTTTTTCCTAATTGTTTGAAAATTGCCATAGCATTACCATTGTATAAGAAAGGTGACGCTAATGATTTAAGAAATTATAGACCTGTCTCTTTACTGCTATATCTAAAATAATAGTAAATATTATATGTGAAAGGTTAACATCATTTTTAAATAATTTTGATATTTTAAGCGAACACCAACGTGGTATTATAAAAAAATAAATCAACGGGAACCGCAATGACTGAATTTGTAAATTATCTGTAAAATGAACTAAATAATGGGAAAAAAATGTATAGAAATTTTCATGGACCTCAGCAAAGCCTTTGATTCAGTTGACCATTAGATACTATGACAGACATGAATAGACTGATGGAATACGTAGAAAAAAACATATGATTGATTGCTTCTTATTTGAAAAAACAATCACAAAGTTGTAGAAATTAATGGGCAAAAATCGAAAGCAGGATAATGGATGGAGGTGTTCCGCAAGGATCAGTGCTTGGCCCCTTACTATTTGTTATTTATGTTGACGACTTAATAAAAATGGGAGAAAATAATACAATTATGTGCACGGATGATACTAGTTTCCTAGTCGCTGACGACAGTACGGAGAATTTAAATTTAAGGCCCCAAATTTTGCTAAATGCTTTCGTTAAGTGGTTTCATAACAAGCAGCTTTATGTAAATAAAGAAAGAATAGTATTTATGCACTTTAGCCCTGATATTAACAATATGCAAGAATCCAGTCTTATAAAATTTAATTCATGTTCCACCCAAAACGTACAAAATGTAAAATTTTTGGGTATTAATTAAACAGTTTGAATTGGGAAACACATATTAGAAATTTGTGTAAACACCTATCATCCGCATGCTATGCTATGTTCAAGGTCAAGAAAATAACCAATTTAGTTATCACTCTGAATTTCTATTATTCTAATTTTCAATCCAAATTAAGATATGAATATCGCTCAGGAATGCGTCTGTGCATAGTAAGAGGGTATTTCGATTACAGAAATTGACTAATGTAAAAATGTACTCCATATTTTTCACCTTGGGTATTCTTACATTAACTGGTCTGTATGTACCTTGAAATGCTAATTTACGTTCAAACCCAATATAGATAATTCATAAGAAAAAGGTAAAAATTATGCATGACACTCGTAATAAAAATTATTTATAAATACCAATACATGGTTTATCAACTTATGAGAGATTCCTGTATTGTATAGGCATAAGAATATAATCATTTACCAGATTTTATTAAGGACATAGTTAGTATTAGATTGTTTAAGAAAGAACTATTAGAGTTCGTAAAAAATAATGTATTGTCACGGATGGTACACACTTTATTCTCTGTTTATCCTATTATTTTAAAAAGAACATAAAAATAAGTAAAATTGACAACTATTTTCTTTGACAAAATTATCAACAACCCTATATCAACGGCACTATGCCAACTCCAAAATTTACCACATTTTAATTATTTCCTGGCAGCCAGCGGTAAACTTTCAAAGTTTTACATATACGTAGTTTTTTTATTTGTAATTAGTTGGTAAATTAGTTGAGTTCTCCTTGTAGTACCTTTCGTGCATGAGCAGTTCCTTATTTTTCATTCCTTTTCCATTTTAGCTTTTATTTTTTGTTTATATTATTTTTCTTTCTTTGACTTGTCTTATACCTGTAAAGGTCTCTTAGATTAATAAACTATTAGTATTTACTTTTTAGGATCGAGCTATGAAAAATAAGCATTTCTTTAAAACTTTTAATGTAAAGATATTGTTATTCCAAAAATTTGATGTCATTCCAAATATTAATCTTATTTGGTGATAATAAAACCTTATTAAAATATTTTTTCTCATTATGGTTAAAAAGATAAAACTAAAAAACTAGTAATTATTAATCATGTTATTGTACACGTGCAACTTATGGCAACTTATGGATTTATAACATTTATGCAACCGATTTGACAGCATTCTTTAAAATATTATCATGAATTTGAGAAAGAAGATAATATGCTTTTCTATAAGCCTATTCATCGATGTACTACAATGTTATAATTCTCTAGTTGTTTTTTTTTTTTGGGAAATTTTTTTATCTTTTTCTTTTTTAACATCTATTAAACATTTTTTCTTGCTTAGCATATAACGACCACTTTAATCTTTAGGTATAATAATTTGCTTAATTTTTTCGGTCTCCAGTTAAAAATGGAAATTCATGAATTTTCAGAACAACGTCATATATCTTGTATACCTGTTAGAATCTTAAAACCTTTGGTGTATCTTTACAAGGAGTAAAAATATAATACGCTGCCATCAGTTTAATTGGATTTATAAGGAGGAGTACTTTAACTAAAGATTCTACAACTTCCGCACTGTTCGATACTAATTTTCATTTCTATGCCGGATGATTAAGAAACATAAATTCAAATATTTTAGTACCGATAATACCATTCCGTAATTTTAACAGAATTCGTTCTTCCCAATGAAAGATCCTCGATAATTTTTCGCAGAGGATATTAAGAGTCAAATCCTAACGCAATAATAAATTTAATTCGACGGTCCTATCGATGGCTATTATATTTAGATATAAAGGTTACCATTAAAAGAGTCGTTCCCGTTAAAACACAGAACCCCTGGTAGTAGAATAAGTTATGCGGAGAAACCGATTGCCATCCTTAATGCCTTTCCATAATCGAAAAGGGATGAGATGCAGATTGGATCCGGTTTTAAACGAAGACAGACGTGCCTCTTTCAGGTATATCTATAGATTTTCGTCGGGGGATTGGCCTGGTAAGAAAAGCGAATAAAAATGGGCCTAAATGTCCGCGAGGGTAGTCCTGGGAGACGACAATGTATTGAGCGGTTTAGAAAATCAATTGCTAGCTCGTTTAAATCCACCCGAACCAACATGCATTTGCCTTGTTGATAAAGTTTACACAATTTTTTAATGCTGATCGCGGTTGGTATTATTCAAATAGGCCAGATGAAAGCCTTTCACCCCCCATAATACAATAGTATCTCCATTATACTAAACCCCCGCAGATTGATCCACAAAAAACACGTGCAGGTTGCGAAGTTAACATTCTCCATTTCCGCATAAATTTGGGGCAACCCTAAACTCAAGTAGGGAAGTCTATTAGCAGCTGATGGATAGTCGTCCCTTTGCATACCCTTACAAATCTGTTTTTAGCGAACGAAAGAAGGAATAAACGGAATAAGGGAAGTGGAAATTTTTGATTGAAATGTTTCACGTGAGACGATGTTGAACCCACACACGTTTTCAAGAATCACTCGTTCTCGTTTATGCATGTAGTTGTGCGCTTCCCATGGTATAAGTAGAGTCAACTATGTACTCATGTTTCCCGGCGGAGTTCTATTTTAATTCTTATGTTTACCGTTTGTAGTAATTGATTTTGCAGTTTGTTCGTTAAAATATCTAGTTTCATGATTTCGTATCGGTTGAAAGGCAATGATATAGCTCTAGTGCAATTTAATATACCAGGAAAGAGAACATTTTTCTTTATAGATTTCAAGTCAGACGACGGATAACATATTTTCTTTCACGATATGAACGTTATAAATAGGTCTATATTAATAAAATGGCAACTCCTTCCGTGTCTATTTTCGCGTCAGGCAATAACAACTGAAAACATAACTTTTATAAACGTATTTATTATTTCTTGGTGATCATCCTAAGCCGTGTCTGAGGACAAGATGGGAAATGTTATTTTCCCATTGAGGATAGCTGTTGAGCATATCTTGGCACCTGAAAGAATTCCACATGTCAAAGAAGCGAAATACCTTGGGGTATGGCGTGATCAAAACTTACATGGAAACCACATATCTAGAATATAACCAACAAAGCAACTATCGCCCTAGATACATAGATACAGAAGGGTGTATAGAAGGAACTGCAGTCTAAGCCCCAAGATGTCAAAACGTTAAGTAGTGTTCGAAGACGGGCTGTGTACCACGGATGCCCGACCCCCGGGACTGCAATGTAAGTAATTCTAAACCTACCACTGCTACCCAATTACATACAAGGAATTGCTAGGTCTACAGCACATAGACTTAGCATAGTCAAGCATCGATAAGTAAATCGCAAGATGCTGACTATTAAAAACTATTAGATGAACTAAAGAGGCACCCGTTTTGGAGATGCCATGTGATGCCATAGGTCAAAAATTTAACCTAGATAGGAAGTATCAAGTTATAATACCTGATAAGAAGAACTGGAAGCCAAGCACTCCAGTAAGAGCGGACTCAAATTGATATACAGACGGCTCTAAACGGATACGGTTGGGTGAATTACGCGAAGAAGCCTAAAAAGGCTCTTTTAGTAAGCTTTATCAGAACCACAACAGTATTTCAGACTGAGTTTGCTGCAATTTGCGTTGAAGAAATAGAAAGATGGACCGAGCCAGGTAAAAGCGTCGCTATCTTCTCTGCATGCATTCTATCAAATCGTGCCTTTCATAAAGTGTTCATTTTTTCTTCTTTTTCCTTTATAATTTCCTGTGGCTTGCAAGCTTGATTTTGTTTCTATTCACATTTCTCTTACGTCTGCTATCAATTAAGCAATTTATTCCCTTTCTTCAATCACTTATATACACTAAAAAAACCATTAATGACTTTTCCACTACCTTCTATTCTACCTCCATTATTTTCCATAAATCGTTTTATTTTCTCTGATGTCAAAATATCTAGTATTTGAGTTTGCCATGTTGGGCGCAAAAAATGTTGTATTATACTTGAGCATATACAAAATTTGTCCAGATTTAAATATTTTCTTCACATTTTTTTTTTTTTAATATCTTAATTGACAGGCCGAAACAATTTCAAAACAGAACAATTAACAAATATCTCCGTTCTCTGTGCTCAACTACCGCATAAAAACATATATAAAATTGGCAAAATTAATTCCGACATCACGTCAAGAATGCCACTTATTTCTTTTGTTTCCTAAAGGTTGCAAAAAAAAATCATGGGCTCCAGCTGTGGGATATTTTATATTACAAAAAGACCGCCCGCGCTATTGTACCCCGTTTTTTTTCCCCGTCAGAAACACAAGTATAAAACACATAAGAATCATGTGGGCCTACTTCATATTAAAAACAAAACTATGCCACAGCAATATAATTGCACCCCAGCGTTGTAATATTTTATTTGCTTTTTTTTTAACTACTGCTGAAATATTAATTTAACTAAGTAGCTTCTTCTTTTTTATTATCTGACAAGTGTTAGTGGATCTTTTGGTTCAATGGAAAGGTCGATTTTAAATTTAACGACGTTTCAATATTTTAAGGTCTTTTTCAAACTATTGCAAAGTGTGAATAGCTTGAAAAAGACATTAAAATGTTGAAACCTGGTGAAATTTAAAAAAGATCCATTAACACTTGGTACATAATATAATAAACTTCAAGCAGTTTTAAATTAATGTTAACCAACTACACATAGTGTTCTAATGTTGAAGAAAGGTTTTTTGTTTCATTCAATAAATATTCAATATGTACACCTAAATCGGAGTTGACTCCGTGTGAAGTCATTATCAAGAGAATAATAAAAACAAAACGAGGCCACCATTTCGCAAATTCTTCTATTAAAACTTGCTATCGGTTTCGTAAATACATCTTCAGGTCGGCTGGAAGACATCAAATTAAACACTGGATGTACCAGTCGAATAATATAATCAATGATAAAAATATTATTAAGTTAAAAGATGACCTAATAACATGGAAAAACTAATTTACAAATACTGAAAACCAATCATTATAACACAGTGTAATTAATTCATAATTAGCAAACAAAGTATCTACACATGTAAACAAGAAAGTAAACTTATATATTCAAAAGAAATTACATTTTTTTTTAAATGAGTATTTCTTGTTCCGTGCGAATCCTCTTCAAATATTCAAATTAGTGATTTAGTTGGCCACATTCGATGACAGTTGGCTATCTTCACTTCGGTTCAACAATTGTGTCAAATGTCTTCGTTACTAAGTAAATTACAATTAAATATCAAATCGAGCATTTCCTTTTTCATCAGCATAAGGAGCAGAGATTATCACTCGTCACAATCAGTAATTTTTCCTAATTCTAACTAAGTTCTATTAGTTAATATAGCTTAGAATGTATTATCAAAATATAAATTCCATGTACTTGGATTGGAGTAGGGGCAGGAATCGTTAGACAAACTTTGTATATCAGTGAAAGCATTAAAAAACATTACACCAGAGTATATACAAGACTATCATGTAGGTATTATCACTTTCCATCTGAAATGAATGAATTCCTACATAGTCAAAATTGAATAATATAAATCTTTGTATATTGGTTTTTGTGATTATTAAAAACAATGTTGTGAAATAATATAAATATATACATTTATGACACATGTTTCATACACTTTTACATGAGGTTCTATACCTTTGTTTAATAATAATGCTTTCTTCTTGAATTGTTTATATGTAATTTGACTCTAAGTGCATTATCTTTACTAGTCCATTATTTATTCCGGAATTATTTGGCTTACAACAAATTGTTTTACGGCCACATTAAAATCATGTTCCACACATTTCCGGTAACTTTGAAAATTTAATATCTACATATATACATACTGCTGTGTACTGATGGTACCAGCATAAATGCAAAATGAAAAGAAAAAAAAAATGAAAATTTAAATTTACTAGCTCAGCGGATAAAATAAAGGGCGCAAAGAAGACTTAAACCTCAAGGTTATTCTCACAATGACTATCATGAAAAATAAATGTGGCGGTTGAAATTTGACTTTTTAATTACTCAAAATTAAAAAGGGTTATTCAAAAAAAAAGAACAAAATTTGTATGACGTTACAATCATTAATTTTTTTAAAAAAAAAAAAAAAAAAACATTAGATACATTTGCAGAAAATAACCATAGACTCCTGGAAGTCCTGCCGAAACAAAAACTGAAGAATCTAATTTACAAAGGCAATGCAAATCCTTTAGACAAACAAAGGGTAAATTTGTTCTAGAGAAATCCATAATCCAAAAAACCACGTGTCTCAAAATTACATACACTATAAATTTCAACTGGACAAAACAGTAATTTATAAATTGAAATTAATACAGCATAATGCAAAATCAAAGCAAACTGAACGGAAAAAACTCTTTACTAAATACTTCTAGAACATATAATAAAAGATCTTACATCTAATTTGCAGTGATTCTTGGTCATCAACGCGGTCCTTCGAAACGTCCACTTCGTTCCTGGTGGGCTGTCCATTTTCCATTCCAGCAGCGGTATATATGTTTTTAAAAGACACAAAATATCAGCTTTATCAAATGCAACGAAGAAATTCTGCACAAATTCTAAAAATCAGGGATCTTAATTTACTATTACAATTACAATACGTCGAAGCCTCACGTTGGGATTGCCAAAAATTTATAATCAAAGACTGCATGAATACAATTAAAGAGGACAATGCAAATCCTTCAACAAACAAAGGACAAATTTGTTCTAGAAGAAAATCCTTTTTTCACAAAAATCCACATGGTCTCAAAATTTCAAATAACTAAATTAATTTAAACGTGACAAATCAAATAAAATTTCACAAATTGAAATTAATAAACACAATGCTTCTCTTCACTAGAACCGAGTGATTAATTACTCAACTAAATCACAAACTAAGAAAACAAAAAAATTAAACCCTTAAAACAAAAAATAAATACCTTCTAGAACAAATATAATAATAAAAGATCTTATACCTAATTTGTGTACACATTAATATAATAACGATTATTATTTAACGAGTTCCTTGGAGGATGATAAAATATACAAATTAAACGAACAAAGCTTAAATTAAACGAATTCCAAAATGGCGCAAGAAAATAAATAACAATCTACTTACACGCTATCGTTCAGTAACTCCTTTCAGGGGCCAAACATCGCATACATATAAAACAGATGCGTGCAAAGCAGCGCAAAATGCACAGCATCATAGAAGAAGAATTTTTCTAAGAAC
>RXPK01005158.1:0-50463 GCA_004143645.1 Protaetia brevitarsis | reverse complement strand
AAATATCACTTCGGTTGACCGGAAATGGATGTCAACTTTCTTATTTTAAATAGAATGATTTAATTTTTATTCATTTTGGATTCTACAACTATAAATACGACAGTTTTCATAGCTATTCCTTAGCTACTGTTGCGTTTTTGAGTTATTTAAGTTTTTCTTTTTTTTTAGTCATAATCATTGCATCATTGAGAAATTAATATCTCGGTTAATGCTGCAAGTAGAGACTCCAAATTTGCTATGTTATGAATGTAGATATAACTCTAAGAAACGGTAAGCACACTTTACATTCATACAACATACAGGGTGTTCAAAACTGAGGAACAAAGTGACATATTTTCAAATGCAGAAAACTAATTTTTTTTTTAATAGAACACTCTGTATTTTAATTCGGAATTAGGAAGTAAATATCATCCCCTATCATTTTGTATTAGCACTCCCTATACCTATCTTTAATAGATTTTGAGATATGAGCGACTTTTTGTTGAACAGACTAAGTATTCTTTTTTTTTTAAATAGAACAGCCTGTATTTTAATTCGGAATTAAGAAGTAAATATCATCCCCTATCACTTTATATCAGCATTCTCTATACCTATCTTTAATAGATTTTAAGATATGAACGACTTTTTGTTAAACAGACTAAGTAGCCGTATCTTTGCGTGTTTGTAGTTGGCTCTGAATGGGATTAATGTCAAATTCATTGACTAACCAAAAGTGTTTTTGTATATCATTGTAATTACACTTTCGTACAACGCAATATTAATAGAAATGACTATTCGAACAGACATTCTTGTATGATTATTCAAAAATAATACATGAATTTGACGTGAATCCATTTCAGACCAGCTACAAACATTTAAAGATAGGGCTACTTAGTCTGTTTAACAAAAAGTCGCTCATATCTCAAAATCTATTAAGATAGGTATAGGGAATGCTCATATAAAGTGATAGGGGATGATATTTACTTCCTAATTCCGAATTAAAATACAGGGTGTTCTATTTAAAAAAAAATGAGTTTCTGCATTTGAAAATATGTCACTTTGTTCCTCAGTTTTGAACACCCTGTATGTTAGAATGTAAAGTGTGCTTACCATTTCTTAGAGTAATATCTACATTCATAACATAGCAAATTTGGAGTCTCTACTTGCAGTATTAACCGAGATATTAATTTCTCAATGATGCAATGATTGTGACTAAAAAAAAGAAAACTTAAATAACTCAAAAACGGCAACATGTAGCTATAGGAATAGCTAATGAAAACTGACGTATTTATAGCTGTAGAATCCAAAAATGAATAAAAAATTATATCATTCTATTTGAAATAACAAAATTGACATCCATTTCCGGTCAAGCGGAAATGATATTTTGGTTAAAGTATTTTATATTTATAGTTCCAATCGAACAGATAATGGTGCAAAAATCTTAAATATAAGTAAATAATAGAACATCATAAACTTTTAATGAACCAGTTACGTGGAATAGCCTGTATAATTATTCTTTTTCTATTGTAGTATATATTATTCTACTGTAAACTGAATAAAAAACCGGTAATTATGAGAAGAGGAAATTGATTCGTTATACATTTATTTTTTTATATTCATCTATAATACTGATTCAGTAAATAAAGGCATTGAAAATATTTCTCTCACGAAATGAATTAAATTGCTAGTGTAACCGTCCTTATATAGGAGTGAAAACTATAAGTTATAATTAAATCTAGCGTTACAATGGAATGAATTAGATTAGTGTATTGTTAGGTACTTAAATGAGACGTTTAATTGGGTATAGAAACTATTTATTTGTATCACATACAAAGAAAATGAAATTTTGTTGTGAATAAAGTTCAAACTAAAGAGATTTTCCAAATGCGCATGCCTGGATAACCGAATAAGACGCCTGGATAATTTATTTTTAAGTTGTATGCTCTTTCTGAAAATAATTTTCGTTATTCCTGACTGTGTATAATGTACTTCAAATTATCTTTGTTTCAAAAGTTTCAGAGGCAGCGTGGCCAGCATTTGGTTACTCTCACCTCACAATTGACGCCATTTCGTTGAAAAACTAACGGTTTAGTTAGAATGGTTATAAAAATAGTTAAATTAGTCCTGTTGAACAAATCTAGACAAACATTTCCATAAATTATTTAACAAATTCGTTGGACTTGCTTCCCAAGTGGTTTTAATTTTGTAGCAGTTATTCAATATCAAAAGAAGCTGCTACTTTTTGTAGCAGTTTCCTGATATATAAAAGCGAATGTTGTGAAACATACATATATATTCGCAGCAGTATATATAGCAGTAAAGCAGTGTATAAAATGTAGTGGTGTATAAAACGGCTTCTTTACGTTAGCAGCTACAACCTGCTTCTGTAAATGTTTATAAATATGTTGTATAAAGGGAGTATCGCGTTGAATAGCTTCTCTTATTATTAAAATCACATTGATATTACTATAATAATATTGGCACTAAGCTATTGTATTATATATTGGCAGAAACTTATAACTGAAAGACTAACAATAGTTTGTGTATTGTGTTGTTATTTATATTAATTTGGGTGGTGATGACAATACAAGGAACAAAGATAAATACATAAAGGCTATATTTATTTGATACTATAAATTTAGGAAACATATTATTGTAAGAAACAGTTTATGTTTATTTTGTGGCACTATCTATGTACAATAGAAATGCCATCAAATGGTATACTGATGGCTTCAAAACGGCAGAAGGAACTGGAATAGGAATATATGGGCCTAGAACTACATATTTCGAAAGCTTGGGAAAATACCCAAGTATATTTCAGGCGGAAATACACGCTATTGGAAGATGTGCTCAGTTCATTACGGATAGGAACTATCGGAAGCAGGAGATTATCATCGTGTCTGACAGTCAAGCAGCCATCAAGGCGCTGAACTCATATGAAATCAGCTCCTGTGGGTTCCGGGTCACACAGGAGTGCAAGGAAACGAAATAACGGATAACCTCGCAAAAAAAGGGCTGGAATGCCTTTTGTAGGGCCTGAACCCTTTTGCGGTTAAGTAGCAGTACAATACTGAAGAAACTAAAAATAGAAATGGAGCAGAGAAAATCCAGTTACTGGGAAAATCTCCAGGGAATGAGGCAAAGTAAAATTCTTCTGGAAACTTATAACCAGAAGAGGTTTACAGAATGCATCAACCTGAGTAAGAACAATGTTTGCATATTAACAGGAATACTTTCAGGCAATTGTAGACTGAAAGGACACCTGAGTAAGCTTGGATTGGAAAAAGATCCTGAATGCAGATTTTGTGGGGAACAGGATGAAACATTCATCCACCTCCTCTCAAACTGCGTAGCACTGTGCAACTCGAGGGCGTTGTACCTGGGAGCATGTGAAATCGAAGAGGGAGACTTACCTAGACTGGGGCCCTCTGACATCCTACACTTTTTAACAGGAATAGGATTGGAAGGCCAGTTGTAAAGCAGCAAGAATAGGGCACACAATAGATCTTTTAGATCGCAGTGTAACACCACCCTTCTATTTACATACATACATACATACATAGATGTTTTTACTGTAAAAAAATGTAAACCAACAAACATAACATAACCTAGATGGAATTTATAAAAATACTTATATTTAAGTGGTGCTTTAAATAAATGACAATTAATTATTCTTGCTGTGTGAATTGTTTTTTTCATTTGAAGTATGTACACTTCTTTATTACCCTTTGATGGTTCGTACGGAAGCATGACTTCCGACTCTACCCCTAATTTGCTTAACTGTAGCACAAGAATTAGACGCCGTCCGTAAAATCCCACGACGCTTTATTGCTGTTGTTGCCGTTGCAAAGCGATCTCTTTGATTGTTGGCATAGTTTTCTATATTTTTCAGGTAACCACATACTTCGTCCGATTTTTCTGGCGATTACTCGGTCGAAGAGTTTGGATTCTTCCTCTTTCTACTAAACATAAAGAATTCTTGACTTAAAGTGTTGCGTAGGCTCTCACGGCCGGAATCTACTGTAAAAAGTTTCTCCAGGCTGTTGAGCCGTGGTCTTGTGGGATTACTTCCAATAAATTTTTAATTATTAATTCTTGACTTGTTGCTAAGCAACGTAGTTTCGATTTATTTGACGGCCTCCCAGACTAACTATGATTAAAAAATATAGTGAGAGTGATCGAGTGTCGCAGTAGAAATGACAATGAAACTTTTAAAAACGTCTCAAATATTAACGATTCTTAATCATGAAGCAAAGTTGAGTGTAAACGTTGTTAAAATGTATGATATAAATATATTCCTGGTTTTGCGAGTGTATCATCAATCACACTAAGAAAAATTGTTGGTGAAATTCAATATAGGAGGATCAAATATATTTTTTATTTAATTATGGGACAAAAACAAAATGTATTTAGATCAAATGTGTTTTTGTTAAATATTTTTATTCAAATTAACATCCTTTTATTGTTCATATTAGTATCAGATTGTTTTAAAGCTAAATTAAATATTTTCTCATTCTAAAATACTTGATATTAAGTTATATCAAATACGAAATCAATTTAACAAGAAATTTTATTTATTTCAAATACACTTATATATAAATTTAACCATAATTTTTGCTTATTTCATATACGCCTTATGTGTCGATTTAATAATAATTTTTATTTATTTAGGTAGATGGTTTTAACAAACAGTCCGTAAATCTGGCATCAGCTTCTACATAATATCTTAGCTATTTTTTATGGAGCAGCTCGCAGTATGGTCAGCATAATGTCGTATAGAAATTTCAACAAAAAACTGCAGAAGAATTTACCATTAGAGGCGATTATTGAAGATTCTTTTGTAATTGCAATAGACCTGCATTTTCCACCGTTTCTTTGTCACTTTATTTATACATTTACATCCATTTTTTTACTTTAACAACAGGTAGGTACTTAGAAATTATTGAGAAATAGTAGCGCCAAATATTTCTTAAAAATATATAAATTTTTTGTACTACTAGGTTGTTTTGTGGGAGTGTGTATGGGAAAATTATTTTTTATGAAATAAAATTATGTAGAAGCTATTTTATAATGTTTTGACTTAATGCAAAATAAACTGTTTTTATACATTGCAGGATACTGTAAGAAGGTGCAGGGTTTTTTTAGTCTTCTTTAACATGTGCTTTCTTTTTCCTCTCAATGGCTATGAATTTAACCTCTAAACCAAATGCGTTTTCTTTTATACCACGATACTGTTTCACTCTTTACAGTTTCATTAAAAATCTGAATTTCGAGCGTTCCATTGTAAGTCAAACTGTATATTAGCGCGCGCATCGCCGAACAATGTTTTAAATTTTAACGACTCCATTTACATTCGGCCCCAATCCTACCTAGGGGGCCGTAAAAGTCCGCTCCGTGGTATATTTACGAGTAGGTTCATTCCTCATCTCGCCCTACATATAATTAAGTAGCGAGTTTAGCAGTACAATACAATACGCGCACCGCTTCCCATCCCTGTGACTTCCCTGATTGATATACGCGGCGCTGCGGTCCATCGGCGTTTGCGTCTTTTAATTGTCGGCATGCGTCCACCTTCTCCACTGTGTGCCGTCGTCGGTCGGCCGCCAACAAAGCGGACAAGGGAGTCCCGTCCAATACGTATTATACCTACATGTCTTACCCGCTACAACCTATGACGTAATATATGGACCATTGTATTCGCGACTCGGTAAAAATCCGGGCGCGCAGTAATAACATGCGTGATTGAAGTTCTCCTGACAAGGAGGCTACTTACTTACGGCTTACCACTCCGTAGAAACCGCTTTATAGTTTCTAGATGGTATGGTATAGGACTATGGATCTTCTATTGGTGCCAGTGGCGTAGATAAAGCGATCGTAGAGGCGTGTGGGGTGGGGCCATTGCGCAACCGTCACTTTCCATAAGTTATACATGGCTGGAGGCAACCCCGCAATTCAAACAGTGTTATAATTATACCTACCTATTAATTCTGGCGGGTCGGGAAATCCCGCTTGATTGGACTATGTTGCGGGACAAGATTTTCCGTACCGATGCTTATTGGGAACTCGTAAATGTACAGGTATTTAAATGTGTCCCGTGAGTTTCTCGTAGCTCTGAACAACTAATGTTAAGATTTCCTAACTTTTTAACATCAACCGGGATTAAAAACGGTTTAAATTTATTTTGTTTTAACATTGTAAGGGGTGAGAGGTTTTTGTCACAACACTGGGACAGAAGATGCACTAAAAATGTTTTAAATGATTCTTTTTGGCAGGGATGAGAGGGTATTAGAAAGAATGACAGGGGGAGAGAGAGCCTTTTTTAAATGTCCTTCTTTTTCCAAAATATCGGGAAAGAGGACGCATTATGTTTTGAAGTATGTATTTTTTGACTGGAAGAGGTGAGAGAGGGAAGGCGATAATTTTAAATTATTTTTTTCTTAAAAAAAAAAAACAGCGGAAGAGAGGACGCATTAAAACTGATTCAAATCATATTTTTTTAAAATTGGAAATATTGGGTATAATCGAGTATCTTTTTACACTTGGAAAATTGTAGTTAACTACTTTAATTTTAAAAAAATAAAAAAAAAAAATTTATTTTTGTATTAAAAACACTTTTTTTTAATTCTTAAAAAAAAATTAAATTTTGAAATTTTAAATTTTTAGATTTTCGGATTTTTAATTGAAAATAAATAAAAAATAAATTTGAAAAAATTAAAAAATAAATCTAAAAATCTAAAAATTAAAAAATTTCAAAATAATGAGATGATTTTTTAAGAAAAGAAAAATAATTTTTTTTTTTTTCTTATTTAAAAAAAAGTGAATTTCAAAATTTCAAGATTTCAAAATTATAAAAATTTTAAAATTCAAGAAGTTACAAAAAAAAATATTTTATATTTTTTAATATTTTTTTTAATCTCAAAAAAAATATATTTTGAAATTTTAAATTTTTGGATTTTTAAATTTCTCATATTTCCAATTTTTTAATTTTCCAATATTTCTACAACAGCAATGTTTAACCTAACGCTTGACGCGATTAAGAAGCGTCAGAGTTCCTAATAATTAATAATATCTGTTTTGCAGAACTATAATTTTATTGTATGTGTAAAATTAAATAAAAAATAAAACGGAAAAATTGAAAAAAAAATTAAAATCTAAAAATTTCAAAATTTCAAAATAATTTTTTTTAAGAAAAGAGAAAAATCATTTTTTTTGTTTTTTTCTTATTTAAAAAAAGTGAATTTCAAAATTTCAAGATTTCAAAATTATAAAAATTTTAAAATTCAAGAATTTACAAAAAACATTATTTTATAGTTTTTAATAATTTTTTTTTAAATCTCAAAAAAACTATTTTAAAATTTTTGAATTTTATTTTTTTTTCAATTTTTCAGTTTTATTTTTTATTTAATTTTTTTAATTTATTTAATTTTATTTTTTTAGATTGAAAAAACTATTTATTTTTTTAAAATTTAATGTTATTTTTTTTAAACTAAAAAGAACATTTTCTTAATTCTTAGAAAAAATATATTTTGAAGTTTTAAATTTGTGGATTTTTAAATTTCTCATATTTCCAATTTTTGAATTTTCCAATATTTCTGCAACAGCAATGTTTATCCGAACTCTTGACGCGATTAAGAAGCGTCAGAGTTCCTAATAATTAATAATATGTGTTTTGCAGAACTATAATTTTATTATATGTGGAATATATTGTAAAAATATGTTATATAAACGTATTAAAATAAGAATAAAAAAAACATCGTGCATGCAATGCAAAAAACCTTAACAGTGTCTAAATGTATGCACCAGCGGTATACAAAAATATACTACAAGTTTCCGAGTGTAAAAAGAGACCCGATCCTACCCACTAGTACCTGAATCGAAATTTTAACTCAATTAATACTACGGAAGCATCATAAATGATTTCGATTCAATGCATCGTTCCGGAACATATAACAAATAAATTTGACATTAATCCCATTCAGAGCCAGCTACAAATATTTAAAGATCTGTTTAACAAAAAGTCACTCATATCTCAAAATCTATTAAAGATAGGTATAGGGAATGTTGATATAATACGATACGACAGGCCATGATATTTACTTCCTAGTTTCGAATTAAAATATATATTCTATTTACAAAAAATGAGTTTTCTGCAATTGAAAATATGTCACTTTGTTTCTCAGTTTTGAACACTCTGTATATTAGAATGTGAAATGTGCCTACCATTTCTTAGAGTTATATCTAGATTCTACATTCATAACGTAGCAATTCTGGAGTCTCTACTTGCAGTATTTATTATTGTATATTATATTATTACTAAAAAAAAAAAAGAAAAACTTAAATAACAATCGGAAGTGATATTTTGGTTAAAGTATTTCATATTTAATCGAACAGATAATGGTGCCAAAATCTCAAATATAAGTATCTAATAATAAAACATCATAGAGTTTTAATGAACCACCTACGTATTGCTGTGTACTGATGGTACCAGCATAAATGAAAAGTGAAATTAAAAATGAAAAAAAAATAATCTAGCTAGCTCAAAGGATAAAAATATTAAAGGGTGCAAAAGTGCTCTCAAACTCAGGGTTATTCTCAGAATTGAACTAATCATGAAAAATAAAATGTGGGTGAAAGTAATCAAAAATAAAAGAACAGACATTTTGAATGACGTTAAAAAACAAAATTTTATTATTTAAAAAAAAACATGTAATTACAAATTACGCAGGAAAAATCAAACCTTGGACTGAGAGTCCTGGCCAAAATCAAAACCTGCTTGAATCTAATTTACTAAAGGACGATGCAAATCCTTTAAACAAACAAAGAGGTAGATTTGTTCTAGAAGAAAATCCTATTTCACAAAAAATCCACGTGGTTTCAAAATTTAAACCAAACAAAATTAATTTAAACGTGGACAAACAAGTATATTTATAAAATTGAAATTTAATCACAAGCACAAAGCTTCTTTTCACCTAAACCGAGGTGATTAAAAAAAACTAATTTGAAAACTAGACAACGAAAAAAATAAGTAACTCTTTAAACTTAAAATTCCTTCTAAAACAAATTATAGTAACTGATCTTACATCCAACTTGTGTACACAATAAAATACAACAGCAATTATTAATTAAAGAGTTCCTTGAAGGATGATAAAATTTCAAATTAAACGAACTACATTTTAAATAAAAATGAATTTACCAAAAATGGCAGCAAAGAAAATAAATAACATGTACTTACACCGGCATCGTTCAAGTAACTACCTTTCAGGGGCCCAAACATCGCATACATATAAAATTTACAATTGCGTGCGCTCGCAACGCAGAATTCGTCTAAGAAAATTCTAGAATGTTACAATATACAATACTGGTGAACGCAAAATGTACAACTGAATAATTAAATAATCAACAACTGAACAATTAAAATACTTAAATTCATCAAACAATACAATTAACAAAATCTTTTCAAAATAAAATAAAATAGTGATTGTGGAAACTCTTTCGCGACATTGATAAAGATAATTTGGAATTAATAAAAATACAAATTTGAATTTTCGAAACCCGGGGTGCCAGACCACAGCAGTATGTATATCTTATCTAAATATATCCTCTAAATTGGTATTAGACATTCTAGAAGGGCCCGGCAAAAGTTTCTCGAGAGAGCCCAAATCGCTTATCTACGCCACTGGCTGGCTCTGTAGTTAGGTTAAGGATGAAAAGGAGAAATTTTCACTCGAGCTTTATGTACGTGTGTTCCCTGCGATCTTCTCGAATGAAACAGTTTAAGTACTTTGCCGCTATCATCTCTGTCACATTTTCGAACGGTCGTAACGTTGTGTGGATTGCAGCGCTCTCGAGTTTGAGCCTTAATTAGAAAATAAATTATCGTCGGACAAGGGAGCTATTGTTGTATGGATTGTGCGGAGAAATACCACTTAGTAAACAGATCTCTTAAGAGCGCACTTCAAAATGTTGGCGATGGAGGAAGGGCGATATAAAAGTTGAACTTAGGTATATATTGTCATACAGGGTGTTCGTGTGATAATTTAACCAATACTCCTCATTAAAATTTCCTAAAAACTCGAAAACCACTGTAGATAAGTGTAGTGTAGGGATTGCTCATATTTTTGGCGTTAAATAATAATAAGGCAGAAAAAATAAGGTATTCCATTTAAAATTTTTGACTTTTCTGCATTTTTCTAATGTTCTAACAATTTTCATGCACGCCCGGTATAAGATATAATATTTTTTTATGTACTATCTTAATGCATTTACTTTCAGTCCACAGGTATGCCAGTGAACTGAAGAAACCTTGAAACGCATATGAGATACTAATGGCTCTTAAGGGGTTACAAATGTCACTTTTCTGCAAACAATTGAAATATCTCAAAAACAAATGAATTTAGGTATAGATATCCCTAGATAAATTTTAACTAAAATCTTAAGGGCAATTCAAAAATATAAAAATATATAGAATGTTGCATTTAAAATAAGAGAGTTAATGTTAACACCCTGTATAACGTAAAACGCTAGAAACCTGTACATATTTAGCTCGATTAGGCCAAATCTATGTTAGAATATACTCAAATTTTCAGATTTTATTAGTGAATAGTTTGCCATATATAGATCGCTAACATTCGTCGAGCTACACTGTGTATATTAAACAAAATATTGTAGCTCCTTTTAAGCACGTTATCATCTTATTGAATTATGAATAGTATTATCATTGTTTAAATATATCTAGTTAGTCAACGTAATGCATTGTACGAAAAATAAAGTATTGCTCAGGGAAGTGGTGCACTCTATCGGTGAATGTAAATTGATTTGAAAACGTGATAAATATAACAGGTATCCCGGTCAGACAGAGAGACAGATTTCTGTGTTTTATCTATCTGTGGAAACGACGGAATCCCGTATCGGTGTGATGTGTGATTCACTCGCATTGGCGAATTTTGCGGCCCGGGGAAAAGGGAGGGTGGATGCACGATGACGCTATGATGACGTACCTCGCGATAATTCCCGTGTTTGTTTACATTAGAAGCTTAGAATTCTGAGGTATTCTGTTATATAAAGAAATTGAAAGTATATTCCAAGGCACGTTCTTGTTGACAAAACAATTAATTGAACAATTTCCTAAATTGAGGTTTTTTTCTTTTAAGAATAAAATATTTAAACTTAAAACAAAAAATTACTGAAAAGAGAAAAGTTAAATCTAAAGGGACGAAAATGTGCAAAGAAAAAAAAACATAAAACTACTTCTCAATTTTTTTTCTTAGTTTTTAAATTAATAAGTTGTTTTTTTTTACTTAATTTACTTATGTTTATGATTATATGATTATATAATAATCAGAAAGTGTTTTGTTTTATTAAGAAGAATAAGTATTTAGTTTGATAATATATAATCTGTAGTTCGATAGCCTTTTTATATTTAAAATTTTAATAAAACGCGAGTTTTTCGTTCGAACGTTTATACGAGAACCTTCTTCTCCTCCTCCTCCTCCTCTCTCCTATTGCTATCTTCGCTTCTCCCGTGTATAGTGGTACTGTCGCTAACTACAACTGGTGTAAAGGCGGGAAATTTGAAATTTAAAATGTAGCTTACTATAAATCGTTATTTTTTTTTACATGTATATACCATTTTACTTTACTTTTTGACTTTTTCTTAGTTCTAATTTAATATATAGGTACTCTATGTATATAGTTTTTCTTATATTCACAAAACAGTTTTTATTTGATTTACTTATGTTTACTGTAAACATTCGTATTATTATATAATCATAGTTAAACTACATAAAATTTGTGTTTCTAAATTTTTAGTTTTCTTAATGTTTTTTTTCTTTTTTTCTTGGCAAATTTGCGTTCTTCAGATTTAACTTCTCTCTTTTCAGTGATTGTTTTTTGTTTTAAGTTTAAATATTTACTTTTTTAAAAATCTTAATTTAGAAATTTTTCCAAGTAATGTTTTGTCAACAAGAACGTGTCTTGCAATATACTTTCAAGTTCTTTTTATTATAACAGAATACCCCAATACTAACCTTTCAATATAAACAAACACGAGAATGATCGCGTTGCGCGTCATCACAGCGTCATCGCCTACCCACCCTCTCCTTTCCACGGGCCTCACCTACAACTTACGAGGTAATCTTATGTGTATGGACATGGACGTGATACGGACCTTGACCTTTGGGTAACTATTGCAATTAAATAATATTTTGCCGACACGTAAGAGGGCCATCTTGTATGTAGTAGTCTAACTATAAAGCTTATATTTAAATCGAGATGGATATCAACGGCGTGCTGCCATCTACCGCTTTTGTCCAAAATGTTCAAAAATCCGTTAACTATTTTGTCCATAAGGTTGTCTAACTAGTATGTATATAAACAATGGTATTATTGATTCTAAATTCATTATATTCAAGTTAATTCTAAAAACTTTCGGTTTAATGTAATTCCTTTTAAATAGAAAGGATACTATTTCTATTAACGTGGAAGGAAGTACTGACTTAACAAACGGCCTACGTAACTAGAAGTAAGAGAAATCGAAAAAAAATGGGACAGACGTGTTTACAGAAAGAATCCCACCCGACCCATGTCAGGTTCACTTACCCACAACATCGACCCGGCGTGATTGATCGCTTCCGATCGGATCGAAGACTGCCGCCTGCTCGATTTATCAGCTCATTTATTAAATTAGCTTAATTAGAGCCCGTGTAAAGTGAATTAATTACTGTCCATTGCGTGTAGCACAAGCAGCCTGCTGTAGGTATCGGACACTAACTGCTTGTAAGGTATACGCCTCGCACTTGGACAGAGGCGCCATCCGGCCATGTCGAATAGGATCCGATGCGTGCTGGACGTTGTGGTTGTTGGGTGTTGTATGTGTTACTTGTGCTACCACTATCGCAGCGTTAGTAACGTTTAGGTGTAGACTGCCGTTGGGATAATTATGCAGTGTCCGGTCGAACGCCCTGCTTTTCAACACGCCACAGGTGGATTTCAGGATTTCGATGAGAGATGAAAGTTCGTGCTGTATGTTGCTCGTTGGGCATTTCTTAGTGGCAAAAGAAACGTCCAAAAAGGAGGAATAAATGCTGGAAACAACCATAGTATCATGGGATTAGATTAGATTTAGATTAGAGTTGGGGTGGTCATAAGAATCTATTTCGTCTTTTCAGATCTATTGTGATTTCTTTCATCTCAGAAGCCGCTCCATAATTGCTAATTAGATCTATTATTGCCGAGAATTAAATAATACTAGAATTCGTGGAATAGGGCTTCTTTAAGATAACAATTTATTTATTCATTCGTCGATTCTAAATTATGAGTATTTTTAAAACTTTTTCTCTTGACCATGTATACTTGTATATTACAATTGCTTCTTTTTCTTGGTTTTTAGGTCGTAAAAGTAACAACAAAACCAAATCTATACGAAATTAAAATCAAAAACTGAAAAAATAAAACATGACACATAGTTTATAAAATAGAAATCATCAAAATTGTAATGGTGTATATATTGGCGAAGCTATGCAATATTTGGAAAATAGAATAAGAGGCCTGCGGTGGCTTTTTAGACCTAGAGGCCTCTTCTTAGTGCCCTTGACCGTCTTCCTCAGTGGACTGACTTCCGCCTGACTTTCGCCTCTCACTTTGGCTTTCTCTTCCTTGTTTCCTTAGCGGCTTGGTTTACACCTTCCGCCTTGGATCTTCTCTTTCCTCAAAGTCACTACGACGTGGTCTCTGCTTGGTCTACGTACCTTCCTCAATTTTCCTTTACCTTCTCAGTTTCCTGATCTGAGCGTCTGATAGTTTGTCTGTTGCTGCAGTCCTAACTGTTGTATTGCTGCAACAATGTTTTCGGCAGTATTGTTGTTTTGTCTAGTACTCTCCTCCAAGATAGTGCCATCGGTTTCCTGAGTCCCGCTAAAAGCTGTTTCCGATGCCCTCGTCTGATATCTCCGTTCTGATTTTAAAAGTTCATTACTATGGTCCATACTGTCCCCTTAAGAAGGAGGGAAAGGATTGTTTATACCTGCGACGCCCTCTGCGCAGGTGGCAATGCTGATTACTTTCAGGAGCTCCGTTCGTGTACACTTTTTGCTCCAGGTAACACCACGAGATTGGACTAATGAAGACTGGTCTTCTATTCAGACACGCATCGGATCGTCACCTTAGGATTTAGTTTTTGTTTATGCTGAGGTTGTCTCCTCTCCATCTGTTCCGCTAAGCCCAGGTCTCCCGCCCTTTTCGGAGTTTGGTATAACAGTCAGTGAAAAGTTTCGTTCTACGAGCAGCACCGTTTTTCTTGCTGCAGACCATTAGCCACGACAGAAGATTCTTTTCGACCTTAACTGGTCTGGATCGCAGTATTTTGCTTACACAGTGGCACTTCGAGTAGGATGGGGTAAAAATACGCGAAAAAATGCGATTGGCAGCAGGAAGAGGCAGTGCTTAGAAGGACTGAGTTGCGCATAACCCGCTGCTGAGCTCGGCCATAAGAAACCCATGCACCTCACCACCCAGTAGATCCCTTAATTAAAGTATTTCTTGGAGGACTTAATTACTCTTTCACTCCAAAATTCTATCTTTCCATCGTGTTTCAAGCTTACAAAAATTACACCAATACATAAGAATGGAAACCTGGCCTCACGTTGTCATATTACAGACCTGCCTCTGTTCTTTCAACTCTGCCAAAGGTATTCGAGAAGGTTGTTGATTTCAGAGTTAGAAGATTTTTGGAGGCCGAGGGTTTGCTTTCCTGCTGTCAGTACGGCTTTAGGCCGGGAGTATCAACCAATTATAAAGGGCATCAACCAGATGCCCTTTATAATTTTCTGTTTCACATTTTCAAAACTGTTAACCAAAAACAAATGACAGCTACCGTATTTTGCGATCTATCTAAAGCATTTGATTGTATTCTCCATTCACTTCTACTTAACAAACTTGAAAGGTATGGCTTTAGGGGCAAAGTTAACGACTGGTTCCGCTCATATTCGACTTCATCGTCGCCAATTTGTACGGTGGCGAGTTGACAATGACAATATTGATTCGACAGTTGGCCAAGTCGTGTGTGGTGTGCCGCAGGGCTCAATGCTTGGACCGACGTTATTTTTAATATTTATTAATGACTTGGCACACGTAGCCCGCCAATCACAGCGAATTTATTCGAAATTTTTAAATTATAGAAACGAGCTGTGCGGTTGATTAGTGGAGAGGACAACAGAGCCCATTGTCGTCTGTTATTTGTTTCCCAAAAAAAAATTGACAACATGCACTTGTTTATTGGCAATAAATCTATATCTATATCTATTGAAAAACATCAATTGAAGTGGTTTGGTCATTTTATGCGTATGAAGGATGAACAACAGGCGAAAATGATATGGCAACTAAAAGCACTACAAAAACGACCCAGGGGCAGACTAAGAGAGATATGGGATGAGGCACTGACGGAGATAAAGTAAATTATTTTTATAAATCCTGTTGTCTAAATGTTCAACAAAGTTGTACAAGAACATTATAAAATTTTATGCCATCTTATTGTTCATACATATAATACTCAGCGTTTTTACCAATAACCGCAGATTCTATTGTATCCTACGCGAACAGAACATATTCAAGCAAAAATATGTGCACTATAAATATTTAATTTTGTTAATAAACCCCAATAAGAATCTTAACTCCTATGTTTGGATATTTAAAGCCATACACGGCATACTAAGGAATCTTTATTCGGACCTTTTCACCTTACAGTTTGGAATGCAATGTGTAACATTTCGTTTACCCGTAAGCA
This sequence comes from Protaetia brevitarsis, assembly GCA_004143645.1. Classification (NCBI taxonomy): domain Eukaryota; kingdom Metazoa; phylum Arthropoda; class Insecta; order Coleoptera; family Scarabaeidae; genus Protaetia; species Protaetia brevitarsis. Next base: position 34,706 of record RXPK01005158.1, on the reverse strand, counting down.
ATGACGCCTACACGTTCTGTCGAAACATAATACCTATATGTATATATGCGATATTTATACAGTTAATTAGTGGATATTTTACGCCGTCCACGGCAGATAAAGATCTGAATACACAACACGTATAGCCGAATATATACACCGTACCTACAATCTCTATTAACTATTAACGCGCTCGGACTGGAATACAACGAGCAAAGTGGAACGCGAAAAACACATAAATTTCCCATGTTTATGGCTGTGTACCTTTATTGACTATTAATTTTAATAAATTGTCAAAGGCGACGCGACCTGAAACCGTGTATGAGGTATTCTATGGCGTGGCGTTGCGCTAGGACATCGTTGAAATTATGAAAAGTAAACATTGTAAAAAAAATTGATAGTAGACAAAGAAGGCGTTGATGGAACCATGTAGAATTGTTGGAGCGCAAAGAAGATGGCGGGAGATTAAGGTGATGCGTGAAAAATGTAGATAAAAGGGCAGTAAAAATTGTAATAAATTTCAGATTACTAAGTGCAATTTATTGTATCTCCTTCGACATCAATTAACAACATTGTTACATAAGTATTTAGGCGTCGGGTTTCACTGCTTGATTTTATTACTGTCATTAAAATAAGTTAGGATTCACGAAGATGGGTGTTGGTTTTCTGTAGGAACTCGCTTATATTTCTCTGAAAGATGGTTTATCAAAAGTAGAAGGTAAGGTGACCAATCTACATCTTTTAGAGCTGGTTTGAGAAGTACTGGCTACCGTTTCAACTGTAGGTTTTCGTATAAAAGTATCAGGTTTTTTTTTTTTTTTAATAATGAATAAATGTGGTAATTAACAGGGTGTTTCGTTTAAAGGGTAAATAATTTCATCTTTCAATTCCAAATATCCTGCAAAAATCGCGGGTAGCTCTAGTATAAACAATTTCTCTAATGTTAATAATGCATCGGGTTAACAGATATACAACAATATGCAACCGTCGTGAACTGAAAGTTAAAATTACCTAAAAATACCTTGAATACCAAACCTATACGCAACTGAGACAAAAAGCGCGACCTACGGGTAAGCCAGGAAAGCTTACATCTACTTGTGGTTGACTTGCAAGGATAATTCTTCGTTTAACAACTGCGGCAAGCGGTGCTAATTTCCGGTGACGATGTATCCGCTGTAGCAAGAGCAGTATGTTAACGGTGTAACTCAATGGAGATGAAGGTGGATTATCTTACTGTTTAAATCGCGGTAAATGGGCCCCAAGGCTGGGAAAAAAAGCCGAAGCATAGAAAATTTAATAACAGCTGCGGCAGGCGAGTCTAAATTCCCGGTGTCAATGTATCCGCTGTAGCAACAGCAGTACGCTAACGGTGTAACTCAATAGAGATGAGGGTGGATTATCTTACGGTTTAAATCGCCGTAAATGGGCGCCAAGGTTCGAATAAAATACCGAAGCATAGAAAATTTAATAACAAATCGCCTATTGACACTAAGCACTTAAAAGAGGAAAAATTACCGTAAAGTTGGCCAAGGTTCATTAAATTCAATTTTCATAAGATGCAATAACAAAAATTTATGGCAGTAGATAATGCTTGGATCGTGGTTTAAGAAAATTATTATGTGAATCTTTTGTACTCTTGCGATTTAATTTTTGCATTAGATAACGTTGATCGACTGCGTATTCAGCGTGTGCAGAAAGCGTGTTTGAGAATTATTTATGGAGTACGACGTTTTGAGCACATATCTCATACGCTGGAGTGGCGTAAATGGCTGGATATGTCTATAACTAACAGCTTCTTGCGGGTTTCGCCGTGTGTCAAAACTTTCGCTCGACGTTTCGCTGTTCATACTGACAGCTTCTTCAGGATAACTGAATTTGGGTTGGATATGTCGTCAAGAGCAATTTTTCTTGCTACCTTATTTTATTTTAAAATCGTTTACTTTAAAAAATCTAGTTTTCTATATCGAAAGGTATTGTTTAGAACCGCCGTTCATAATATAAATGTTAGGTTTAAGGATCTATTAACTCGCCCTGACCATCATCTTGAGCTTTTCAAAAGGTGGTACTCCTATAATATTGTGAAACTTTACAATGCTGTGCCGATCTCTCTTGGGGCTCTGAGTCCACCATCCTTCGCCCATCATTTTAAAAAGTATCTTTTTTTTCATGTCGCTCTGGTCCGGTGTAGTGGATGTTGATATTGCACTGCTTAGCTTATTGTTAGTAAGTTCGCATGCATTTATATATTAATTTTTTTTGACTCGAATATAGATTAACTTAGTTTTAGGTAGGTTTACAAAGGTTCGAGAGTTGGAGCAGCTTCCTGCTTTGCATGTAGCTGATCTCGAACCTTTTGGCGATGTGTAATTTAATTTATTTGTTTTTTATGGTTTAAATGAACAAAAATGAATCAAAAAACGAAAAATTACGACCCAAGTGGTATTAAGAATACTATAATTGCTATTGCAAAGTGTATATTGCTCTGTTATATAGAATATTTGTTTAGCTTTTTGTTAATTCTAATTCCTTTTTTCATTTTCAATGATAGAGTAAGGCCTCCTTTAGACCAGGCGGTTTGGTTGATTCAACTAAGGGCTGTTTCAGACGAGGCGATTAGTTGATTCCATTAGTTGAATGAGCGGTTGTCAAGGAGCATACTGATATGAACCTTTTCACACGGAGTCAGCTTGTCCGCTTCGGCGTGGCGGCTTCAGTAGGTCTTCAATGGCAATCAACTAGTTGAGAGTAAATACATGATATACACACAAATTTCTCTTAATGTGGAAAAATCGAAATTTTTGTTTATTATTATGAATGAATGAATTATCTTGGTGGTACATTTTTTTATACAGGGTCGCTAAAAAGTATGGATACAGTTAAATATTTTCAGAACGGTTTAGCAGAGCTCGTTGAAATTTGGCATTCAATTACAAGTGCTTAAATTCTATCATCTAAGATTTCTTTCAATTTTCTACCATCATTTATTTTTAAAATACAAGGCTAACTTGATTTTTTTTAAACGGCACGGGTGGTCAAATTTGATATTTTTAAAAAGAGCATTTTTTTCTGAATTCAGTAAGATAACACATGCCCACCTTTATTTTTATTAAAAGGCAAAAAAAAAAAAATTGAATTCAAAAATTTAATTCTGGAAAAATAAAACTAAGTTAGCTTTGAAAATGCTGTTATTGACGACGTGTACTTGCATATTCGCCAAAAATTAAACTTGTGTGCAATAATTTGTTTAACAATGGTACATTTAAGCGAAACTGAGCGTATAGAAATTCTCATGATGGTGGGCTATGGCGACAGAAAACGAAGTCAAGTAGTGACTCTTTTTAATGAAATTCATCGAAACCGGGAACCGATCTCCAGGATGACGGTTTCAAAAACCTTACAAAGATTTCAAGAAAGTGGTAGCGTTAAAGACCGCGCAAGACCTGGGTGACCTCGAATTATTACCAACGAAGAAAATTCTTTGAATGTTATGTTGGATGTGGTAGAAAATCAAAAAAATTCAGTACAACAGTTGGTGTTGAACCACAACATGAGTAGAGGATCCATACAAAAAATAATGAAACGCGAAAAATATCATCCTTATAAAATTCACTTGCTACAAGAATTAAGTGACGACGATTTTGGCCGCAGAACCGAATTTTGCGAAACTATGATGCACCAAATACATCAGGATGGTAACCTTCTTAATCGAGTCCTCTTCTCTGATGAGTCAACTTTTTGTTTAAATGGATATGTTAACCGTCATAACTGTCGATATTGGTCTGACAGAAACCCGCATTGGATGGAGCAGGTTCATAAGCAGCATCGACAGAAAATTAATGTTTGGTGTGGCATTATTGGTCGGAATATCGTAGGTCCTTTTTTCATTAACGGCAATTTAACGTTTGAAAGATATTTGCAGCTTTTACAACAACATATTGTTCCACGACTTAGGGAAATATTTCCAAACCACGGCAATCGAAATTTTATACCAACAGAAACCATATGGTTTCAACAAGACAGAGCACCGCCGCATTTTGGTCGTCAAGTGCGCGAATATTTGGATGAAACATTTGCCGGTAGATGGATACGGCGAAGGAGAGCTTTTGAATAGCCAGCTAGGTCTTCTGATCTATCCCCACTTGATTTTTTCCTGTGGGGTCATGTAAAAAATCGAGTGTATGTCAACAGGCCATTACAAATTGAAGACCTACAAGAACGTATAAGAAACAAAATTGCCAGTATTTCTCCAAATATTTTGATTGACTCTTTGCAAAATTTTGCTCAACGTGTTCATTATTGCCAGGAGGTAAATGGGAATCATTTTGACCATCTTTTGTAACATAAAAATTATATAATTTCTCGTTTGAGCTTCTTTTTATTAAAATCTGTTCTGTTTCATAAATGTGTTATTTTTACAGTTATTATTTATTTTTTGGTCAAACTTCACGCAGCAAAGAAGTAACGATAGATAAAGACAACATTTCCAAGGCTAACAAAATTTTTCATTTTTCAAAATTTTAGTAGTTCTAAATTTTTTTTTAAAGTTTCGATTAAAATAAGATATGGATGTGTTATATCACAGAACGCAGAAAAAAAATGCTCTTTTCAAAAATATTAAATTTGACCCTTCGTGCCATTTAAAAAAATCAAGGTAGCCTTGTATCCCCAGAACAAATGAAGATAGAAATTTGAAGAACATCTTAGACGATAGAATTTAAATACTTTTAACCATGTACCAAATTTCAACAAGTTTTGTTAAATAGTTTTCATAATATTTAACTGTATCTATACTTTTTAGCGACCCTGTATATCTACTCTTTATATGTTTTTTTACAGTCACGTGTTTTTCTTTCTTCACACCTGTCATATTTAATAAATAATTATGCGTCCGCTTCATATAAAGATCCGCTCGAAACCACCTTATAATACTATTAGTATTGGGGAGAACCATTCTTCATTCGACTCATAATATTCTACAGTATCTTTTAAATAGTAGAAACAATCGAATTACTTTTCAGCATTTTCTGCAAGCTTTATTGAAAAAATTATTAGAATAATTTTCCAAATGCTATTTTTTGAAAATCGAATTATTTAGTTCTGGATATCTAAGCATGGATACTGCAATTCCACGTAGTTGCAATTCCTCGACTAGAAGTACGAGACATCAATAAAAGTGAACGCCGTCCAACGCCGCCAAAAATGAATGTGAAATCGCGCGGCAATTTCATCGCTGAAACGAATAAGGAAAACGTTTGCGTTCCTCAATTTCACTTTTCCCCTCGTATGGACGCGTCCAGATATGTTCGTATACCGGCGACGTTCGGCTCGTAAACACTTCTCAATACATAATCGGTTACCGATTCACCAGGTCCGTTCAAAGCACGCGAATTTACAACCGATAACTGAGAGTAGATTGCGCGCGCGTCTCTAGACTCTTTCCTTAACGTATTATCGAGAGTGTGCGGCAATTATTGTAAATAAAATCTTCGTCGATCGTCGAACGGTAGGTAGGAACATACACGCGGAGGTTGGTAAAATACGACCCGCAAAGTCCTCGAATCGTATAGATGATTCGAGCCACGACTAGTCCTGTGGACGCTGAATAGCCAAACACATATATATCTCCTTAGTATCGTTCCTAAGCAAGCCGACTGAGGCTTCGAGGCGTAAATCCTCCTGTGCGGCTAGCACATGACGATTGTCAGTCGACGGTTGGTAGGTATTATGCACCGTTCCTATAGTGCGATTTACAGACATTATCGTCTACTGACGGAGCGGTGCTAATAAACTTTGTAAGTTTTATTGAAGGGGCATTGAAATACTGTGCGTACACGCAGCCGATTAACGCTGATGTGTGTGGTATTTTTTGGTTTGAAGCTGCGTTGATTGGCTGGTGAATGCTGGGGAATTGTTACAAAAAACGCGAAACATGTATATACCTATAATGGAAAAAGAAAGATTGGATAATTGTGTGTTAGGACGCTATGAGTAGCAAATAAATACTTCTATCTATCTTTGGATTTTTAATTGCGGTGAGCGAATCATTAATAAACTATAGAAAGACCAGTGGAGCCAAGTTAAATCTTTAAAGTGCCGCAGCACAAATAAGTTTGAGATGTTTGAAACGATTGCCAATAGCATAAGGCCGGTTTTACATTATACTTAATTTAGTATGAAACTTTGATATAAATTTGCTATTAAATATTTCAAAGAGCATCATACAGAAAAATTCATTTGTAAATTTCGTACGAAATATTGTACTAAATATTTAGAACCTGTTCTATTTTCTCATTAATTTTACCAACGAAATATGCGTGCGCAATATGTGAATTGTTGGTTAAGTCCAGTGGGATAGGTCGGCGTTTGTCGTACTATACAGATCGCTCAATCGAAGTTGACATAGACGATGCAAAAATACACGATGTAGTTTGTAGTTGAGTCAAAGCATAAGGAAGTTCTGTTTTCTATCGTATATCACTGTATCACCATCCATTTTAGAATAATGTCGTGGTCATGTCAGCAGGTTGAATTGTTGATTGAGTATTCAAAACTACCCTAGATAAAGTTAAAATTGATTGATTGTATAACAATTTGTTGAACATACTCAGTTTTATAATCTATAAAAAAAGATAGATACATACAAAAAATTGCATTTTATTTTTAGAATTATATTTCATCCCTAACTTGTCTTGCAAAATTAGCAGATCTATTGCCACTTGGTCGTTGCACCTTACCAAAATTTCAACCCAAAATTTCAACATTTTCCTCTGCAACTTCATCTATATCGATGTAGCTTAAGTTTTTAGTAGAACACTAGAAATAAGCTTATAATCACCATCTGAAGGTCTAAGTACTACTAGACTATTTGCGCCTTTATAGTTGAAGAAGTAAAATCTATCGGATCCAGGTCTATCCACGTCCGTCAAGATCACCTAGACTATGAGGAAATTGCCAAAGTTCATCAAATTGTTCGACAACGGACCGTCAGTCCTTAATCCCGAATTTAATAAATTTAGAATGCTAATCTTCCTTCAGGTCACATACTTATCCAATTTTTACATAATATTTTACGGGACTAGCTATCATAGTTACATTTAAAGATGATAGCCATAACAGCAATACTTCTTGGTCAGCCATTTTATGGTAATATTAATCCTTTTCATAACTTTTTTTCATACTAAATTTTTACTTAAATATCAAACAGACATATTCAAATATTTTGTACCAAATTTTCAGATGTAATTTTTTTTATGTATGACATGCAGGTAAATTTCTTTATAAATTCAAAATAAAATTGTATACAAAATTTCATACTAAATTAAGTATAATGTAAAACGGGCCTTAATATTTAAGGCTTTCGTGAATTTTGACAGTAGTAAAATTTGATGTATTGAATTCCGCACAGGGTGCCAGATCAAAAATTAACAAAGTAAACGTCACACAGTCACAAAAATGTCTGTACCAACTCATAGAATACGTTTACCGTATTTTTTACTATAGGCCAGAAAACTTTGCTATTATATTATATCAACATTAATCTTTTAGGTTTCCATGATAGTTCTATAATAAAATAAAGTGTAGAACAGATGTGCATAGACTGCTCTGTTTTGTAGGTCTGCATATCAAGTCTATTATAAAATAAATAAATTTCCTGCGGAGCTGTGGCTAGTAATGTGACAAAATTTACTATAAGAGAAGTATGTGTTTGAAAAAAATGTGTGTTGATGCGTTATACTTAACTTTTACTTTGTGTATAAGTACATGGAGATATGTTAGTTTAGTTGCCATTCATTTATATTGTACCATGAACAAATACAGATGCGTGTTTAAGTCTTAATTGTTAAAGTATTGCTCTTCATGACTGAAAATTCAGCAGCAAAGGTATCACATGTTTTTGTTATCACTTTATTGCATTCTCCATAAATAATAAACAAATTTAAACAATCTTCGTTCGTACAATTTAACAGTGCAGCATTGATTATAATTGAAAACTATGTGACATTTCATCAATGCTGGATTGTTGCCGAATGGTCATGACTTACTTACATATACCAGAGCAGGATGACATATTAGAAAACTACATAAGCTACCTTCTTACACCACACATACATATTTTACTAATTATCTTTAAAAAGGATCCATTTTCGATGGGTAATGAATATGACTTTTTTTGTAGTTTTATAAGGGTAGTTTGATGAGAAAGAGAAAAATAGATAGTTGTATTTAAAAAAAAAATGTTTTGACACTTTTTCAATTCGAAAGTTTAACTGTAATTTTCGGACACGCTGTATAATGTTTTCGAAAAATTCATTCGGTTTCGGATGCTACCCTATACGGTCAACAATTCTACAAATTTCCAATTTTCCAAGTTTGCAGTTATAGAAGTTCAGATGTACTCGTCCGTCTGTCAAAAATTTAAAAAAAAATGCAAATATTTTAAATATGGTTGATATAAATAACAACATAGGTGTTTTAACAAACTTACTTTAGAATTAAACGAGGAATTAAAAAATGTAATAATATATAGGGTGTTCCATTATTTTAGTTCAACAGTGCAGGTCGACTTTAGTATACTGCGAAATTTTCAGAATTTTCCAATGTATACTCTTTCATATATCGATCAATGCAGTTTGTCATGAGACGCCCTGTATATCAGTATCGGAATAAAGATACTTGATAATAGATATCAAGAGACCGCTACTTACTTTATTACAATTTTCTCCAAATCTAAAACTCCTCAGAACGTTTCTTTTTTTCTATTACTCTATAGATTCTACCTCTAAAATAAAACAATTTCAACACTCCCCGAAGACAGCATGTAGACTCAAGAATAGCCAAGACATCCGGTTGCGAAGCGAACCGAGCTCCCAAGTTCGAACGCCAATAAATAAAGCGGAACAATCTGCCAGGATAATAAATGTTCATCCCGAGTTTTATAATCGAGTTACATGTTAAATCAGCGGCGTAGCTTCTCAATGGTGTATATACAAGAGTTGGCCGCTGTGTGGCCGCTTGGCCACTAGGATCCCACGCACGTGAAGGCACAACACGAACCCATTCACACGTGGATAAGCTAGACTAGCTGCTGCGGTGTGAGGTGTGAATTGCACAGTTCATTCATGGTAAGAATGTAGCGTTTGATTAGATGTCATTGTTTATATATATATATATAAGATGCTTTCTATTAAGCGTCTGGTTCACTCTAATTCAATTTTGTGCGTTAAGCTACGAACTACTTACGCGGTTTGTAATAAGTAACTCGTAACTTAACGCACACAACTGAAGTTATCTATTGTTTAGTTATCTTTTTTCGTAAATGTATTTGAAAAGAAATCATCTTTGTTTATGTAAATAAGATAATACGCTATGAAAGTGGACATTCAAATAAAACATACCGCGCTATATCTATCCCACAACATTCACAATGTGAATCATTAACCCTCCCAATTCTACTTAAATATGATTTCAAGTTACCGTGACCCGTTATTGACTCTACCACCTGATGCGAGAAACAAACCGTCATTTTCCTAAAACGTGTAACGTTACTGTTAAATTTCCTAGTCCACCTTTCCTTTAAAGTGGTATCTCACCTACTTTGCTAATCATTAGCAAGTTTATCCCTAAACCCTTTTTTAACAACGTTAACTGAAATTAATTCGTACCTAATTATCGCGCGATCCTCCTTAGACACCGCCTCTTTGGCTAATTGATCCGCGTTCTCATTATCGATTGCACTCACGTGAGCCTTAGCCAAAAATATTTTACGCTACAGTATCTTATAAAAAATCCGCCCCACGAGAAAGATATTTTAAAAATCTCTTCTGAACCCTCTCTAGTTCAAGCTGCTGGTATAGATAGATAGGATACCAGACGATCGATGCATATTCCTGTTTCGTGCGTACTATGCTGTAAAACAGGGTTTTCAAAGCTGAAGTATTGGAAAAATTCGACAAGATCTTATCAAAAAGCACAAGTTACGAGATGCGGAGTTACATATGGCTTGTATAATGTTTCCGTAAACAAGAAGTGTGTGTCGAATGTATAACCCGAGGTCTCTGATCTTAAAGTGCCTTGTGATATTTGTTTGCTCCACAGTGTAAGAGTTAATGATAGGCAATTTACACCTTGTGTAACTTACTACAGCACATTTGTTAATACTTAATTGGATCTTGTTCATCATACACCAATTGTGGATTATTGTCAGATTCTTCCGCAGTACACCACAGTCAGAAATTGATCTGATTTTATGAAATATTTTCAAATCGTCTGTATACGCCAACACTTTACAGGTTATAGATGTTAATAGGTCATTGATGTAAATATTTAATAATAAAGGTCCTAGATTTGAGCCTTGTGGAACTCCTGAGGTGGTTGTAAAAGTATTTGAAACAAACCCATTATAACACACGTATGCAGATCTATTCTGTAGATAGGAATATAATAATTTTCCAATTGTAGGTGAGAATCTAAAAGCAGATAATTTAGAAACTAAGATATATATGGTCATGGTGTCAAATGCTTTTGCAACATCGGTATAAATTACATCAACTTGTTCTTTATTATCTAAGCACCGGCTTATAAACTGGGTGACAACCAGGTTTGTTACAGTTGATCTTCCTGTCATGAAACCATGTTGGGATGACGAAATGTGAGGCTTTGCGCACACATAGAGTTTATGATGTAGGGTAGGAACTTAGGTAACTGAATTAAAATAATATTATTTATAAATTACTTCGAACAATTGAAAAAATACTGTCGGAACATTTCGAAATCTAGCTTGTGTTTTATTTATGATTAAGCTACAATTACGAATAAGATAATTTATGGAAAAAATAGTAATTATTTTAGAACTAACACAAAAGGTGACAGTCAAAATAATCCTGACACCTAATAATTCGTCCAAACGACACCAAAGCTCATTATAACGCATCCAATATGCAATTACAGTCACTTTTCCTACAGCTTTATCTTTCGTGCCCATTATTTACAGTATAAATGGCCCAATTGCCGGCTACGTATAAAGGAATTTACATATTCCATTATAATAAACAATAAAAGGACGTAGGATGCATTCATACATGCATAAACGCACGCACTTGTGGGCATAATGCGACCGAGAACAACCTATTTCTCTCGGCACAATTACAAGTTTGATATACAAGATATAGACACGTGCCCCAACATGCAATCCAAGGAAGTCAAAATGTAAGAAAATTGTACGAAAAATATGTATTTTTTCTTTGAGATATAGAGATTATGTATAATCCTTGTTTCGATGTTCTTCAATGAACTTTTGAAATGCTTTTTAAAACTCTATCCACCTCCATTCCGAAGTATTTTATTGGTCAGCTCCTAACAATTACCAGACTTTCTGCGAAACACGAATGTTTCACACGGAATCAGAGGCAAGTGGCGGCGATTCTCGTATACGTTAGAACCATAAGGATCGCTTCTCACGTACGCTCATAATCGGTCAGAATCTCCCTCGCCTGTTTTCCGAGAGCCGTGCGGATTCTCAAATCAGGAGATCGCGCAAGCACGAAGTGTAGGTGTAAATTACAGAAATTGAAATCGTATCTGCAATGTTATATGTCGGTGTGTGCGACTCTAAATAAGGATATGAAGATGATGGTTGTTCGTGTAAAGAGAAGGAATTGGTTTCGTTGTAGAGTCACTTGTAGGAAAAGGTCAAGGTGCAATTCTAGATGATGCCAGCAGTATCTAAATATTAAACTTGTATATACAAGGTGTTAGGTAAACATGTGGCAAAAAATCAAGGGGTTATTCCTTGGCTTATTCTAAGAATATTTTGTCCTATGATGATTTTTGAAAAACCCTTTGTTTCGAAGATACAGAGCGAACAAGATTTGTAACAGTAACAACATTTTATTATCAAAAAGTATGTGTAAAGTTGCTCAATCTATAATAAAAGTTCGAAATGGCTTCCTCCAGCCTGGATACAAACATTCAATCTTCTCGTCATTGACCGTCCAACTCTTTCAAACACACCAGCGTCGTTTCCAATTGAGTTACACTCAGCAATTATCCGATTTCGCAAATCGTCCAAATTCCCCACTGGAGTAGCGTAAACTATTGACTTCAGAGATACCCAGAAGAAATAATCTAGGATGTTTAAGTCTGGGGATCGAGCAGGTCATGCGTGTGGTTCACCTCGATCAATCCAGCGATCTCCGTATGTTGCTGTTAAAAAATTACGAGCAACCAAACTGAAATGTGGTGTCGCACGATCGTGCATAAACCACATTGCAATTCTTGTCGCGTATGGTACATCTCCAGAACTCAGGCAGCGTTTGCTCCAAAAGTTGCGGTACACCACGCCAGTAAGTCTTCCTGGTAGAAATTAGATAGTCACCCACAATCCCAACCCAAACATTCAACGAGAACTGATGTTGAAACGATCTTCAAATACCTCATGCGGATTTTTATCTGCTCACACATGGTTATTATGAAAATACATGAAATGCATGTCAGTCACCTCGGCGTTCGTATACATCATGATAGAAGATTTCACTAACTATAAAGACGCGTCATACAGCCAAACGTCACTCAATCTAAACAAATGCGACCGATGAGACGTATTTAAACGAAATCCACTACCAGATAAAACAGCTGTTTCATGTGATTGAGATCGAAAAATCGAAATTTTTTTTGTACTTGATAAACTCATTGGCGTACACCATACTTTTATTTACATTAATAATTTCAACGAATATCGAATATGGTTGTCGCAAATTTTGTTCGCCCTGTATCTTCGAAACAAAGGGGTTTTTCAAAAATCATCATAAGACAAAATATTTTTAGAATAAGCCAAGGAATAACCCCTTGAATTTTTGCCGCCGTATATATATAGGAACTGATTTTTTTCCAAATTGTTTATTGTTGTGAGCGCTGTCTACTACGCGTTAAAAGTGAAACTCTTTAAACATAACCCAAAACTTCTCACAGATAACAAACATTTTCAAGATTCGAGCTTCTATTGTTTGTTTATAGTGATATATCTATTATATAGATTATAACTTTGATTAAATTAAACAAACAATAATGCCACTGCCCTAACCAAGCATGCTTTGGAAAAAAAAACATAATTTTGACTTTGAAAGAGTAAAAATATTAAATAAAGAGAATAATTATAATAAACGGTTATTTAAGAATATGTGCAAATAAAAAACATAAAACTGCAGTAAACGATAAAAGCGATATAAACAATTTAAGTAAAATTTACAGTTGCTTAATAAGTTCTTAATAAAAAAAAAAGATGTAAATTTATTTCACTGATTAGTTATTAAATTTGAAAAAAAAAAATAACCATTCAAGAACGTATACACCTTATATATTAAAAATTTTTAAAGTATTTTTATGTAAAATATTTTTCGGTCATATATGTATTTACAAATAAGTACACATAGTCCTGCGTATTTGGATAAATAACATTTAAAATAAAAAGCAATAAGTAAAAGAAACAAGGTCAGGAAAATATACGCATTGATATACATTTTATGTGTGTGGTTGTTCAAGTTAATATGTTTGATATCGACGCGAGTTTTAAATTGTTTTTGAAATAAAAAGTTTTTAAAAAAATGTTACCAAATGACACACTAGTTTTTCACTAGTTTAAATAATTTACATGTTTTAATTGGAATTACCCAGGACTATGAGGTATGTGCTACTAATTATAGTTTTTGTTTTAAATAAAATTACATGTAATTTTTGTTAATTTATATAGATATGTAATTGGCCAAGAGGGAGGAATTTAAGAAAATAGTTTGAAAATGGATTAATGTAAGAGAATCCGAAACGTAACGTTATTAATGTAAAAAAAAAACAAAATTATATACCGTATGCCCAAACAATTGAAGTTTTTATTTCAGATTTAACACGGTAAAATAAATTGAAGGAAAAGAATCAATTTTATTCTTTTTCAAAAACAACATTTAAATTAAACAAAATTTATTCATTGTGTAAGTTTGCATATCGTATGTTATTAAAGGAAAAGTTTGCGGATTATCGCGGTATTATTTAACATTTTATGTAGAGCGGCTATTGTAATTACCGATAATGAATTAAGGGACAAAATACATGCCAATATTATTGCAGTTGAAATTCAAAATTCTAGAGGATTAAAATTTTTTGTATGTCTATTATATTCATCCAGAACAAAGACATTCAGGGAAGTTTCATAATATTATTGACATTCTTAATAATGTGATAAACATATTAGAGTCGATTAGTGAAAATAATTTTTTATTTACAAGGCGAAATATCAGTAATCAGAATTAAGAAAAATTAATTAATAATAAAAGCTTAACTGGGTTAAATAACAATGATGAGTTTTGTAGAGCATAGCTGTTAATAATTAATCACAAGGAAGTTATTTAATTCTATCAAACCTTCATTAGGTAGCTTACTTTCCAAGATATAAATAAATTAAAGCTACATAAATTAGAACTATCTAGGGCTATCGCCGGCGAAAAAAACTGTAGTATATGATAGCCTGGATACAAGCATTCAATCTTCTCGTCATTGACTGTCGAACTCAACCAATATTATTGCAGTTGAAATTTAAAATTCTAGAGGATTAAATTTTTTTGTATCTCAATTATATTCATCCAGAACAAAGACATTCAGGGAAGTTTCATAATATTATTGACATTCTTAATAATGTGATAAACATATTAGAGTCGATTAGTGAAAATAATTTCTTATTTACAAGGCGAAATATCAGTAATCAGAATTAAGAAAAATTAATAATAATAAAAGCTTAACTGGGTTAAATAACAATTGATGATTTGTAGAGCATAGCTGTTAATAATTAATCACAAGGAAGTTATTTAATTCTATCAAACCTTCATTAGGTAGCTTACTTTCCAAGAAATGAATAAATTAAAGCTACATAAATTAGAACTATCTAGGGCTATCGCCGGCGAAAAAACTGTAGTATATGATAGCCTGGATACAAGCATTCAATCTTCTCGTCATTGACTGTCGAACTCAACCAATATTATTGCAGTTGAAATTTAAAATTCTAGAGGATTAAAATTTTTTGTATGTCTATTATATTCATCCAGAACAAAGACATTCAGGGAAGTTTCATAATATTATTGACATTCTTAATGATGTAATAAACATATTAGAGTCGATTAAGGAAAATAATTTCTTAATTACAACGCGAAATATCAGTAATCAGAATTAAGAGAAATTAATTAATAATAAAAGCTTAACTGGGTTAAATAACAATGATGAGTTTTGTAGAGCATAGCTGTTAATAATTAATCACAAGGAAGTTATTTAATTCTATCAAACCTTCATTAGGTAGCTTACTTTCCAAGATATAAATAAATTAAAGCTACATAAATTAGAACTATCTAGGGCTATCGCCGGCGAAAAAACTGTAGTATATGATAGCCTGGATACAAGCATTCAATCTTCTCGTCATTGACTGTCGAACTCAACCAATATTATTGCAGTTGAAATTTAAAATTCTAGAGGATTAAATTTTTTTGTATCTCAATTATATTCATCCAGAACAAAGACATTCAGGGAAGTTTCATAATATTATTGACATTCTTAATAATGTGATAAACATATTAGAGTCGATTAGTGAAAATAATTTCTTATTTACAAGGCGAAATATCAGTAATCAGAATTAAGAAAAATTAATTAATAATAAAAGCTTAACTGGGTTAAATAACAATGATGAGTTTTGTAGAGCATAGCTGTTAATAATTAATCACAAGGAAGTTATTTAATTCTATCAAACCTTCATTAGGTAGCTTACTTTCCAAGAAATGAATAAATTAAAGCTACATAAATTAGAACTATCTAGGGCTATCGCCGGCGAAAAAACTGTAGTATATGATAGCCTGGATACAAGCATTCAATCTTCTCGTCATTGACTGTCGAACTCAACCAATATTATTGCAGTTGAAATTTAAAATTCTAGAGGATTAAAATTTTTTGTATGTCTATTATATTCATCCAGAACAAAGACATTCAGGGAAGTTTCATAATATTATTGACATTCTTAATGATGTAATAAACATATTAGAGTCGATTAAGGAAAATAATTTCTTAATTACAACGCGAAATATCAGTAATCAGAATTAAGAGAAATTAATTAATAATAAAAGCTTAACTGGGTTAAATAACAATGATGAGTTTTGTAGAGCATAGCTGTTAATAATCACAGGGAAGTTATTTAATTCTATCAAACCTTCATTAGATAGCTTACTTTGCAAGAAAAGAATAAATTATTATTTTTTTTTTCCTTTCTTTGGGTATTCCGGGTTTTTCTTATTAATTATACAAAGTTTCTTACGTTTCGGAATTATATTTATTCCTTTTTCGTCATTTCAATCCTATAATTCAAATATTAAAAATTAAAATTTAACAATTTACGATTTTAAATTCAAAATAGTAATTATAAGGAAATATGTTTATAAACTTACATTTAGGTATTTTCATATTTATCCACCATTACGGTGTTGTCAAAGAGATCTATTAATTACATTTTAAAATTGTAAAAGACACGTTAATACATTAACAATATCGACAAACAAACAAACATATACTAAACCGCAAGGCCGTTCAGTTTTGTTTTCAATAACAGATATTTGTAAAGAAAAATAGGCCGTTTTTTTTTTTAAATTTACGCGAAATTCGCCTCTACAGTTTCACGATAAGGTGCATGACGACTCAATTCGGTTTTTCTTTTAGAATTTGCTACAATCAAACTATTATAAATGTGACTTAAGTTATTTATATAATTTTTATCATTAATTGCATTTTTATTACTTTTAATATGCCACATTTCTTTGAACAGTCTTTTATAATAATTATTTTCTATATCTAAAATTTCCGTTTTATTAAAATTAAATTTATGGTTATTATTTAGTGCATGTTTTGCCAGAGCAGTAAGTTTACATTTTGTGATATTTATGCTGTATTGTGAGAGTAAATTCTCTCTCTGTGTATTGTTGTGATTGTCCAATGTACCCCCTTCACAGTTTTCACAGTTAATTTTGTAAATTGTATGTGTTGCTTATTAAAATCTATTGGTCTTTAGTTTGTGTAACCACTTTTTATTTGCGTAATTTGTGTTATGAGCAACATTGATTTTGTATTGTTTCAGGAATTTTTCTAAATTCTCTGACAATTGTTCTGTGTATGGTATGGAAATATACTTTTTGTTCTCCTCTTTATTTTGGTCCTTATTTTGTGGGTTGGTTTTAGTTTTATTTTCGTTTTGTGTTAATCTATTTTTTATATATTTGTCTATAAATTGAATTCGATAATTATTTTTAATTAACATTTCTTTTATTTTATTTATATTTTGTTTGATATTGGTTTTTTTCTGAGAAAGCTATGCACCTGTCAACTAAGCTGTTAATCGTACTTATTTCGTATCTTGTGGGTGTTTGTGATAAAAAGTTTAAATATCTGCCACAGTGTGTTGGTTTAAAATACCAATTTGTGTAGATTTTTTCATTTTTATGTGAGATTGTTATGTCAAGAAAATTTATTGCTGAATTATTTTCATTTTCTAATGTAAATTGAATTCGTTTATGATAGTTATTGAAAGAATTAAGAAATTAATAAGAAAAAATCGGAATACCCAAAGAAAGGAAAAAAAAATAATAATAAATCAACACCGGTTAAATAATTTTGAAGAAATTTAGAAAAGAATAAATCAAAGCTACATAAATTAGAACTATCTAGAGCTATCGCAGGCGAAAAAACTGTAGTATACGATAAAGGAATTAGGAAATACTTGATATCTATTCGTTTACTTACTAATTATTATAATTTTCTCCAAGTCTAGAGATACTAAACAAATGCCTGCACCGAGAGAAAAAAAATGTTGTATTAACTAATAAAATGGTGTATTGAACACTTTTTTCTTTTTCAATATGAGCAATGATATTTTAGTGTTAATGCAATACGTAAAAAAAAATGTTAAATGCCGTTAGTTAACTGAATAATAAAAATGTTATAAGAAACAGACTACGCCGTGATTCTTTGAACATGTACTTAATTTTCCATTAACAATTTCTACCTGCTAATTGAATAATACAACAACATTATCCAACACACAGTTACTTGTTGTAGACACACGAAGTAATATTGTCTCTATATTTTATAATATTGGTTTAGCACTATAAAATGTTGATCAAAACTTATATTGTTTCATTTAACCTGCCTGTAGTATTCATCGAATGACTATTTGCATGTAATTCAACCACCATTAGGTGTTAAACGAAAAAAAAGATTTCTTCTGAATAACCATTCCCCGATTCTGCTTATAATCAGAGCTTACGATCGGCGCGACGTTTTTAATTTCATCCAATGGATCCATCGATTACCGTACCAATTAATAAATTAAAACAGAGAATACTGAATCGATGGATCTATCGATGAAATAAAAATCCAGCCCGCACATTCAGCAATTAGTCATTAGACAACGCATAGCTATATATTGCTAATTAGAAGACTATAGTAGGTAATAGAAAGAAAATATATTACGCATTATATACTAACTTATATTAGCTTAATAACATAAGTGAAAAAATTATAAAGGTTTTATTCATACATTATGAAAGGAAAGTACAATTTAACGTTTCATAATAAATCATTAATAACAACTTTAACCAAAATTCGTTATCAGCATTTACCCATTTCGTAATACTACCCCACCAAATAATTATTATTTTCAACGAATTGGGTTTTATCATATTATCGATTTACTTAAACAAATAGAGCAAAAATGATTTTTACGATTACATTACAGAATATTTTACCATAAGCTGGACAACTGTTTTGCATATGCGTAAAATTACAACTGTACACCGACCTGTTCTACAATTGTTCGAATCCGTTACAAACGATCTTGTTTGAATTTGCCGGACATCTTTTTGCAATGATTTTCCATCCTGTGCGGCCTTGGGCAAACCGTGTCTTCTGTCTTGCTCTGCATCCGGCTGTCGATCGATGTGTTTTCCAGCGTAATTTTCAATATTATTTAAAATTTCTCGATCTTCATTTCCTATACAGTGTAAAAGCGTCGCTGCTTGTATTTCGGCTGTTTTCCCACTGCAACATCGCGTAGGATATAATTCCCATCTTCTTTGAATTGCTCCAATTTTTTGCTAGGCCGCCCTCCATTTTCATCTTCTCGGGTTGAGATAGATTTCTCATTTGTTTTGTTCCTTTCTGACATTTTTTTTTATAATTTGTTGCACTTTTTCTTCCTTTCACTGATTTTTTTTTTTGTATTTTGTTTGTTTTTTATTCTGACGCGCCCTGTTTATATATACTGCGCGATGGGTTTTGATTATCTTTGTTATTCAATATTAATGTTGCAGAGCTTCACAACATAGGTCTTATTGCTACGGATGTTGGATACTGATTGACTATACGCATGTGCGATCACCTATGTGTACAGTATATAATATACATTTCATTGAGTTACACCGATAGTAAATGTTTAAAAACAACATTTTTCAATTCAAATCGACAATTTCTAGAGTTAAACCAACAAGATAAAATATTGGTTACGCCTGAACACTATAATCTTGTTAAATTAACTCTAAAGTGTGCAACCATATAAATATGTTTGTTTCAAATAGGAGCATATGATTCACTTGAATGCAACATGGTTAAATCAATGCTCAAATTCGTGACACTACGAAAAATGTTGAAATAACCATTTTATTTCTCTGAGTGTGTATGTTTACATCGTAGGTGCATTAAATATTTGATGCAAATTAGGCAATTGTCAATTTACGATTCACCGCTATTATTCTATTATTCAGCGTTAATCATAGAGCCTATAGGGTGGGGTGGTGTAAAAGATACAGTAGATTAAAATACACGATCTATTGTTCATCATTGTTCCATTAAATATTTCAAAAAGCTATTGACGTTGTAATACCTCAAACAATTTTCTTATACTTAAGCATAATATTTCATTGCATACCGATAGTTATATTATATTTAAACAACATTGTATCTACATTTGCGTTTATAGCACACCGCAGCACTAACGCACAGTTCATTTATCGGTGGCACATAAACAATCTCTCAATCTTTACTGTCGATGCGATAGACATACAATAGAAAATATTATAGCGGGTATACCGCGCTACACAACGTTGTACATACGACTTACACACACAAGCGGACGACCTATTGCTTACTAGTTAGGAGTATATAGGTAACGACTATCCCATAGTATACTTAGAGCAATAATCGCGGCAAATGATAATAATAAAGCGACGGGCATTTGAATTATTGCAAGCAAATTATAAGACAGCACCGCTCGAGATGCGAGCCGAACCTTCGCGGCCGCGACATTTAGTGCTTTCGGTACTACGTACGAGGCAACTTGGAGAATTTTAACAACCGTTATCGTCGTTAAGAATGTTTACATTGTATCGTTTTCTACCAGGAGGAAATTATACAAGGAAGGCACTTCCATGTACTGTAAAGAGTAAATTTCGAAACGCTTGAACAGTGAGTCTATATTTCTGTCAATTCAATATACTCATATATACGATGCTGTTCAAATATGTATCGTCTTGTTTTTGGGCAAGTGTATGTTTCTATCTCGAAAAAGTCAAATAGAATTGTAGTAATGTGATACATTAAGAGTCTATATGAGATGATATATAATATACTGGTGATTTGGTTAGCAGAATTGGTATCTAGTTAGCCTAGACCGGTTCCGTGGATAAAGAAAATATTGCGATACCACAGCAGCGAAAAATGACATATTTGAAGTATCAGTGTATTGAAGTTTCACGAAAAACATTCAAACCAAAGCCGCGCAATAAAATTTTAGAAAAATGATGTCGATCGAAATTGTGAAAATTGGAGTATCCAGCCATTCTCAAGTAGGGTTACTTGTATGTGAAGGGGTAAAAAGGTAAGTAGATTTACGAACATATGCTTAATACCCTTGGTGATCAATGTTCTTTGTATGCGACCGTGGAAAATTGGATTGCGACCTTCAAAAGGGATAAATTTTCCATTGAAGGTGAACACCGTTTGGGAAGACTAGCTTCTGTATACGTCCCGGAAAATGTTGATGTAGTTCTTGATGTGACTTTGTCAGATGCGGCTATCACATCGTTCATGTCGATTTGGACATGAGAAAAATTTCTGCAAAATGGATCTCCAAATGTCCGAATGTTGATCAGAAGCGTGCAAGGGTGCAAACATTGCGTTCGATCTGTGCTCGGTTTGAAAAAGATATAGACTTCTTATGCCATATTTGTTACTATGGATGAAACTTGGGTACATTTCTACGAACCAGAAACAAAATAACAATCGATTGATTGGAGACACTCTGGTTTTCCAATGCCTAAGAAGTTTTGTGTTAAAAAATTTGCTGGAAAATTCCTTGTTTCAGTTTTTTAGAATTGCCATGCATCAGTAATCATGATTGATTTTCTGGATAAGAAAAGAACAATAACTGAGAATTATTACTGGACGTCACTGACCACTCTACGACAAGAAGTTAAGAAGAGAAGACGCGGGAAGCTATCCAAAGGTGTTTTGTTTTTGCAGGACAATGCCACGCACTCAAATCGCGTGTTGCCATGCAAACAATTCAAATTCAATTCAACAATGAAATTACCGTTTTTAGGCAGGATGTAGCATCTCCGCATGTTTGCCGACCAGTTGAGAAATTGTTTACGGCTGTTTTTCAAGATATTGTTATAAGCAGATATTTTGTAAATTCGTGGCCTGCAAGATCGCCTGAACCCAACGGATTATTGGCTTAGTGGGGTTATTTAAAAAGTTTGGTGTTTAGAACATGACCAGCAGCTCTGAAAGGATTAAAGGAATGTATTAGGGTTCAAATTAAAAAAAAAAATAATGCTGTGCACAATTTGGAATCGTTACATTGGCGTCGTTAGTTATTTATTTCCTATCTTTTTAGTCACAATCATTTCGTTCTCTTGTGTTTTCTTCCTCACATTGTCACTGTTTATATTCTCTTTTAACTCATTTACAACAACGTTGTGTTTTTTTGTCCTGTTCAATTACATTTGCGACGTTAATATTTTGTTCCGTATTTCTTTGTGAATGCAACAAATTCTTCAAATCTTCTTCAGATCTTAATCATATTTTTAGGAATTGCTGACATCGCATTGTACAGTTTCGTTGGACTACCAAACATTGCTTCCTATGAGGGGGACGATTTAATTCCTTTGTGATATGCTCTTGACGATTAGTTTCCATCCACGTATTGAGTATACTCTCGATGTCTTGATTGGCTAGTTCCACTGATCCTTGACTCTGACTATGTCTCGGCTTTCCATGTGCGATTTGAACATCCGGTCACATAGAACATAAAGTTTCAATTACTTGGTTACAAAATTTCCGACCATCATTGGAGTGAAGATATTCGGCGTGCCAAATCTGGTGATAATATGCAAGAGATGGTATGCAACTTCTAGTGCGCGTTTATTTCGTAATGCATCAAGGATTACAAATTTAGTAAGATGGTATTGGTAACTGGTAAACTGATATGAATTTATAATTTCCGTCAGGGTTAGTTTGTAGGCCTATGAGACCTACTTGGCCACGTATGTTCATTTCGATATGAAGTATAGGTTTGATAACAAGGCCCTTTTTCAAAGCTTTCTGTCTTCTTTGCTTTTACGTATACTTTGCTCTAAATACTTTACGTATTTGTCCTTATCGAGATGCCGCACGAGCTCGTCTATTATTTCGTAAAATCTATGTTTTATACTCGTTTTGATTCATAAATTATTTTTAGACATCAAAAATACAAACAGAAATCAAATTAACGTGCGTTTGACACGTTTGATCAAATGATGGACTGAGGCGATCAAAGCGAAGCAGATTGCCCATGAGTACGAGACGATGCGCCGAACACGTTATGTCTTTTTTCAATATTTACCGCATCTTTGAGGAAAATCCTAATATTTATCAAGGGAATGCTGGTAAAATATCGAAATAAACAATAATCACAGCACTGTTCGGACTTTTACCATTAACAGTTGGTAAATCTTAGGATTTATCGTAATTCAGGCTTTTAAAGTAACATATTGTTACGCTACACAGTAGCATACAGCCCGGATTAAAAAAATAAATTTTAAAAGAAATACATTAATTGAATTAGAAAAAATCAAGTTTTATATATACCAGTGTTATCTATTTTTTATAATTTTGATTTAGAAGTGTTCTGTCTCACCAGCCAGATGGCATGCAGGGCGAGAAATTTCCGATCGAGGGGCGTTGACATTAAAAAAAAATATTGAATAGTCGTAACTCTCTTATATTTACTCAGTACGCATAGAGATGTGGTTGGATGATGTTGTCAATTGTCCTCTCCCTCAAATTCAATGTTTAAGACCAGTTTAAATGATCATCCTAGGCATGATAATGTCGTGCCTTAATCGTATTCAAACTATTAAGTAAAATTAAAACATTTAATAGTGGATAAAAGTGATTTTATTTAATTAAAAAAAATTCAAAATGTGACTTGTTGTATATATCAGACATAAATCTATGGATAATAATCTCAGTAAGTCCGTGAGTCCGTTTAATTAATAACACTAAAGTTTCATTAAGTATTCCACCTTTTGCAATTCAAATTCATAGTTTCAAACGTAAATGCGTTTTGAATTAAATTTTAAAATCCCGCGTTTCTGACCGTTCAAATGGAGTTATAGTTAGATTTGAATAGACGTGTGAAACAGGTAGCCAACCTTGATGGTAAATCACTGGATAATGGTTCGTAACGTAAAAACATAACAAATACTTATAAACCTAATTACACAAATTTCCCCAAAGTAACTGGAGACCGCTTAGCTATGTTACAAACGATTTCTAACCTCAAATTTTGACAGAACGGATTAAAATAAAATTTCTTATAAGTACAATTCAATTGAGTTGGAATTGAAATAATACGTTTATTTTTTTAGGTAGATTTGACGAGGAGTACCTTTTTACAGGCCGAATTCTGCGATCATCGGTGGTCAGGACTGTTCAGTCGGATATGGCCCTCGTACCTCGTAGATTACATCAGGTCAGAGAGGATGGGTCGCTCAGGACAGGAACATTACTCGGAAAAATCGTCCGTTCGTGAAGAAAAATTACCCAAAAATCGTGTGTAATTTGGAATAAAATTATGTGAATAAACTTTGTTTAACAATTTAACAATTATTTTTTTTTTAGATTGGAAATTTGAATAAATTTGGATTTTATCGAAATAGCCGTTTAAAATTTTACGAGAACAAACTGTAATGCGTCTGCCTCGAACAAGGCTCGGTTAGTGAATGGTGTCGAATTGAAAATGTTTTAACTGACTTGGAAAGCGATTGTCTTCGTCAAGGAGACCAACTGTTTGTAGAATTCCGTTATTATAACCGAAATGAGGAACCCTCCATTGTTTTACATATGAGAATGGCCATGTGATCGACAGGATTGTCAGATCTTTCAACGAAAGTGAAAATAAATAAAACTTAACAAAATCTAGAATCACCTTACACTTTTATATAACAAAGGTATGAGTCTCTGAATTTATGAGAAAAATACATTTGAAATTTTTAAACGCTTATTACTAATAAAAATTAACAATCTTAAAAATTCATTACTGTGCCTAAAAGGTAGGCAACTATTTATACACATAGAATTGTTACAGAACTCAATTTCCAGCAATTTTACCCTGTCTTCGTTGGACATATCAAAGCAATTGGACTGCCAATGCATATAAAAACATTATTAAACAAAAATTTAAAGAAATAAATACTCTGTAAAAGAAATTACAACTGTTTACTTGAATTAAAGGTGGATCCCAAATTTGATCTGTCAAAATCTATTGTAATGATATACTATACAAATTCTAATATTCATTTTCGATGTGTAGGTGTATCACTGCTGATCATCTTGCTTCCTGAAGGGAAAATTCTAAAGGAAAATGCCTTGAAGGACCTGCCAAATGCAGAGATTACCTACATCACCTGGGCATCGTCTAACTGTCTGCTGCTACATATTATATCCTTTTTCTATTATATCTAATAAGTTTTAAAATATAACTAAGTAAAATAGTAACATTCCCTTTTTTAAATAATAGTAGAATATCAAGTAATCTCTCCATAACAATATATATACATCAGAATATCAATGAAATTTGAGAAGGACAACATAGTGCAAGTTTTTGAATCGTCTAATGTCAATGTAACATGCGGAGTACCACAAGGCTCCGTTCTAGGCCCCACGTTGTTTTTGATTTACGTAAACGATTTGGTTGCTCATTTGTCATCTTGTACATGTCACAATACGCCGATGATACAAGCTGCATCTCTACCCGCGACGGCGTATCTGTCTTAGTTGATCTAGTTGCCTCTGAAATGTTTAACTGGTGTAGGAATAACGGTCTTGTCTTGAATGGTGGAAAAACTAGCTTTATGAGATTCAGAACTGTACTTGATAAAACTGAATTAATGACTCATCGATGGGGAAGTGGAACGGGAATGTAGTGAAGTAGGATTTTTAGGAATAACGGTGGATTCTACTTTACGGTTTGAGTCACACTGTCATGAGTTGGAAGGTATATGCTGTACGTTCTTTAAAAAGCCAAGTGGGCATACATTGCTTAAAATTTTTTTATTTTTTCTGGGGCGACTCACCTAATGCCAGGCGATTGTTTCTTTTGCAAAAGAAAATTATTAGATCTATGTTTGGAGAGCATCATTTTCTGAATCATGTCGTCTTTTATTTAAAGATTTAAATATTTTAATCTTAATATACGCTAAATACAGAACAAAGTTGTTTGGGGCTAGCACGAAATATAAGGCTATAGTTTTGTACAATAATTTAGCAGTAAATTGAAAACGCTTTATCTCAATTCAAAATTAAACTTAAATCATTTTTAAATAATCATTGATTTTACACTTTGAACGAGTACTTAAATATGTAATTTTATATGTAACATGTATTATTTTTTATATTATGGACCATTTTAATTATTTTCTTCTTATATTTATTAACAATTGTGTAACTTTTTGACAATGTCTATGTTCCTAGGGACCACGGCAATAAACTCTTATTATCAAGAAAAACCGACAAACACAAACAAGAGAAATTATCTCAAGAAAAGTGTCTTGAGTTGTCATTATCGCCAAAGGCTGCAATAACATAGATTTCTATATTTTATTTTAAAAATTATATAAGGTAATGACAGCTTTAAATTTGTATACAGTATCCAAATCTGATTGATTTCTTACCGTCCTTAATATCCTTAGAACAGCACCGTTTATTGATGATATATATAATATTTTCCCAAGTTCCTACAAAATATAGTATTGAAAAAAGAATCACATATTCGTACCAGTAACTTTTTTTAAGTGTTAATAAAAACCAAAAAGGTCTACGACAAACGATAAAACGGGCAAGCCAATAAATTGCCCTCCCGATACATACATATTTATGTGTATTATAGGTACGTGTGTCTGCGTATCCTTCGGTAACTAGGAGCCACGGGCAGTCATAACAGCAACAACGACACAACAGTAACAGATAAATACAGATCGACGGAAGAAAAGTCGGCCCCATTACCGGGCGGTTAGGACTGATTGTTCGGGCTGACAGTGACAGAGCGTCGACAGTTAGGTGACAACAAAGGAGGCATTAGACTCGGGGCACCCGCCAAGAAGGATTAACTTCGGCTACTGTACCGGTTAGTGCACCCGCGGTGCGGATCCGACGGGGAATCTCTAATGAGAGCAACGATTGCGGTGTTTATCCCCTGTTATATATATTCTCGATTGCGTGTTGGATTCCGAGCTACTTAATATTGTGATGTATAACATGATTGCGTCTTGATTTTAGTTCGTAATGTTGTGTATACACAGAGAAAAATGATTGTTTGAAAGAAATAAATGTTTTTTTGGTTATTTTTTTAAATAAAAGTAATATTCGTTTGACGCAAGCAAATATAAAGATTAGATTGATAAATAGATTAGATCTTTATTCAGTAAAATACAAAATTGTGTTGAATATGTCATTAAATATTTTTACAAACGCTTAAACACTACTATGTAATCATACAAAAGTTATAATACAATACTAATCTACATATATGAAATAACCCTAGTGACTATGTGATAAAGGAATTAAATTCATATTCAAATTGAATAATCGTTAAATTTAATATCATCCGTATAATTATCCAATGACCGTTAAATGTATAACGGTTAAAACTGGATATTATAGAGATAGATATAAGATATTAGTGGTAAGTATATTTTTTAGTTCTCTTTTTAGTTTTGTTACTGGTAAATCTTTTACATTTGAAGGTAAGTGATTAAAAATTTTTTTTTTTTATTTGAGTAATGACTTTTATAACAAATATTTTTAGTTTTGCAAGATGTAAATTTTTATTCCACGCGTTTCAGTATGAGTTTGGAGTTGCCTCTCTTCAAAAAATGAGTAATTTTCTTTAAAATACTACACATTCTATCATGTACAACGATGTAAGCGTAAGTAACCTTTATTTTTGAATACTTCCCTACAAGAATCAGTTATTTTAGTCCAAAAATGCTCCGCACACAAGACTTCTGAAACAAGAAGATCCTATAGGATCGCATCCGTCGAGACACCCCAAAAAATGACACCATAACGTAATCGAGATTTGATATAAGCACGGTATGCCGCCAGGCTAGCTTGTTCATTGACTGTATTTGCTAATATGCGCAATACATAATTGAACGAAGATGTTTTAGAAGGCAAATAAGTAAGTTAATAAGTAAGTAATAAGTAGTAGAAATTTATTTTCTGCAGACTACAAAGTTTAGAACATGTCCAAACAAAAAGTAAACACAGAAATTATATATTATGAATAAGCAACGTATTTTATTAGTTAAAGAGAAATAGATGACACCGCTTAAAAACACCATTTAAATTAAAGTTATGGTTTAAATACTCTTGTAAAGAGTAAAAACCATGAGAAACAAAAGTTGACGCAACCGCCGTTTAAAAGCCAGAGGATGAACTTCCTTGAGAGATTTTGGTAACTTATGTAAATTTTTACGCCCAATACTGGAGGGGACTGTTGAAATAACGTTCAATCTTTAGATTTATAGGGTGACTAAGTCATTTTTATTTCTAGTATTATAATTATGCAGATCGCATTTGCCTGAACCTCTGTTTTATTATTGTGCATGTAATATGCTAGTGCATGAATGAAGATGCAGGGTAAGGTTAACACTTTATATGATATAAAAATCGGTCGGCATGATTCCGTCGGTTTTAATTCAGCAATACAACGGATAAACTTCTTTTGGCATACAAACAGATCATATGCTAAGGTGGAATTTCCCCAAATTATAACACCGTAATTTAATCTGCTGTAAACATAGGCATGATACATATTTAATAGCATCTGGTCTGATACTCGATGTGTCGCTTCCAGTTCAGCTGTCCATCCATCCATAGTCCAAGAAATTTTGCGCTGTCCTCGCTGACTAAATTGTGAGTGCCGTAGCCAACTCTAATTGGGATCTCCTATAGTAGTTGAATGAAGAAGATGAGTTTTCTCGATATTTAATGTTAAATTATTTTGCGCAAACCATGTGTTTAAAGTTCTCAATGTCTCTCTGATATTGAAGTTAATCGTCGTTTTAGTTGTTCTTATAATTACTGATGTATCGTCAGCAAATAAAATTGTCTTTGATGGTATAAGCTTCGGTAGGTCGTTCACATATGTCAAGAACAAAAGAGGACCCAACACTGACCCTTGCGGAACCCCTTTTTCCAAAGTTATCCAATTGGATTGGTTTTCCTTGTGATTATCCGTAACGGTCAGCCTTCTGTTGGTCAGGTACGATACAATTAATTGTAAGGCGTGTCCTCTAACACCTATTATCTCTAGTTTCTTAAAAAGGATGTCGTACTTGACGCAATCGAACGTCCTTTTGAGGTCCATAAACAACGCAACGGTTGTTTCATATTTATGCTTTCAACTATATCTTCCAAGGCTTGATACACAGCTCTTGCAGTAGTTTTGTCCGATATATACCCATTTTGGTTGTCAACAAAAATATTACACTCATTTAAGAATTCAAAAACTCGCACGAATATAATTTTCTCAAAAATTTTTGACAAATGCGTTAAAATAGCTATCGGTGTATAATTGTCTAGACCGCTTGTATCTCCCTTTTTGTAACTAAGTTTTATCATTGATCTTTTTTAATGCAGTGGGAAATAAGTTTGTATTTGCTTCAAAATAGTATTTTTTGGTTGTCAAAGAAAAGGTTTTTCAGGCGAAAAAAATTCTTGAACTTAAGGGGATATTTTCTTGTTTTTATTTATGTTGCTTAGGAGTTCTGAAAACAACTGGAAAAGTTTAAACAGTTCCAGTTGGAACAACTTAAGCTGCCCTTGGAATAACTTAGACAACTCCAGAAACACATTAAGCAGCTTCTGGCACTACTTAAACAGTTATTGGAACCTGTTATAAGTTGTGACGACTAACTAACGATGGAACTATTTAAATCATAGCTTCTAATGGAACTTTGTCAGTTTGTAGACTCCATGAATATACTCAGCATGTACACAATTTTCATCGAAACGAACAGTAAATATAAATACTGATAAAAGTGCTTTATTTTTGGTGAATGGAATAAAAATTAAGGTCATGATTTCTCTCTACTCTGTATGTACATTATGTAATGTTTAAAATATCAGGAACATTCAGTGGAAGTATACATTTTCCTCTGCCTGTTTTCTGTCAGGGGGCGTACCATATTTCTATATTCAAACGCGCATAATTCGAAAACTATCACATGTAAAAATTTAGTATCTGGTATAATTTTACACTGGTTTTAACATACAATGAGATCGTATAATAACATATAGGATATAGCTGATTGAAGTTGTCTTTATTTCGGACTTGAACATTATGCAGATTCTCAGAAAGCTGTAAGCCTTCTGAAGTAAGAGGTTCTTTCTTTTCTTGTAATATTTATTCACTTTAGACTTGATATTTATGCGTTTTTTTTCTACAGAAAACCGTAAACATTTTGAGTCAAGAAATGTTGTTATATTCTTCCATTGTTTTTAAGTAATGTAATATTAACTGAAAAGATTTCAATTTTCCCTGAAATCCCTTAAATCTCGCACGAAAAAATGTTAGCTATTGTTTATAACACTGTATGTAAACAACATTGTTTCATACCCTCTAGAAGAGACGGTCACTAAGGCAAGAAATCAGTTGATATTTTAACTAATACTGTGGCTGATCAAAAAATACAAGATATTATTGTTGAAATTATCTACAAGTTAAAATATAGCAGTGGTAAATGATCATTGATGACTTTCTGTGGATGTATAATTTAGTAAAATGAAAAAGGAGGTTTGGTTTGCTTTCGTAAATCTTTCAAAATTGTTTTTATATAAAAAAAAAAAAAAGCTATTTTGTGTTTATATTAACACATGTCTATGTAACAACATTTGTTTCTATTCGCCTCTATAAGAGACGGTCACTAAGGCACAAGAGAATCAGTGATATTTTAACTAATACTGTGGCTGATCAAAAAATGACAAGATAGTTATTGTTGAAATTATCTACAAGTTAAAATATAACAGTGGTAAATGATCATTGATGACTTTCTGTGGATGTATAATTTAGTAAAATGAAAAAGGAGGTTTGGTTTGCTTTCGTAAATCTTTCAAAATTGTTTTTATATAAAAAAAAAAATTATGTACAAATACTATTCGTAATTCAATGACATGATGAAGCACTTAAAAGAAACTACATACAATATTTTGTTTAATATATATACAATTAGAAGCAGCATTCTCAACGGCAAAGACTCCTTTTGCCGTTGAGAAAACGTATAAAGTTGAAGATCTCTTGGGTAGTGGCAGTAAATTGTGTTTTTTTTGCACCTCCGTCCAGAAACACTCATTTTGCATTACTTCAAATCAGGCAAAAATGTCACTAAAGGTTGACCACATTAGATTCCACATGACAGACGCGTAATAAATTGTCATTAAGCTAATGTTCCAACCATACTAATATGTCTTCCATTTGCACCTATATTATTTGATTATTAGATTTTAAACTGGAAAGAAAATTACTAAAAAAGATTTATTCTGCGGAACGTCAAAATACTAAGGTATGTAGCATGTGTGCCAACTTGTGTATACTGTCAACTCCCTAGTGTCAAAATTTCTTTTCTATTTTCAATTCAAAACTATTGAAAAGAGAAAATTCTTCAAAGCGTCCTTGGCTGGAATTCTGGCCATTTTGTTATGTTTTTCTTTTCTTTTCGATTGCCTGTGATATTGTGGGATTTTTAAAATTACATACTGCTGTGAACTGATGGTCCAAGCAGATAAGTAAACGAAAATAAAAATGACAGAAATTTATTTTAGCTAGCTCAGCACAGAAAATGAATTCAATTCTTTAGAGATTCTCAAAACTGCAGGGAAATTTCTTTAAAATAAAAGTGGGCTTTTGATAATTTTACTTTCTTTAAAACTCCCCAAAAATTGAAATAGCAGATTTAGAAATAAAAGAACTAATTAAGGTGATATTAATATTTCATTAAGTTTATATTGAAGAAAAAAAAAAAAAAAAAACATTCGATTACAACCAATAGGGGAAAAAACCCGTGACACAGAGAAGGTGTCGGATTAAAATAACCCCTTTGTGAAACTAAAATTTAAGAGGGACAATTCAAATCCTTCAGCAAACAAAATGGTGAATTCGTTCTAGAAGGGAATTTCAATAAAAAAAAATATAAAAATCCACGTGGTTCAATAATTCAAAGCAAACTAAAAAATTTTAATTCAAAAAACGTGGAGTACACAAGGCAAAATTAACAATGAAATTAAAAACAAGCTCTTCAGCTTCACTTCACCTTCCCCGATTGGTGATAAAATGTAAAATTAAATTGAATAACAACCAAAAAAAAACAGAAAATTTTAAACTCTACAACGCGCTTTTCTTTCTAAAACGAATATTAATAAAACAAAACTTACTTAAATTGTGCACAATTAATAAGAAGAGAAGTCTGGATATACTGATTAAAAATATAAAATTAAAACGGGAACAAAATGACAAATTGTAAAAAGGGCTAAAATGAAATGATCTCAAAATTTTACAACTACAACCTCCCGTCACTATTCAGACTCTGCCCTAACGTGGCCTCACGCAACGCGTATATACAAAACAGCTGACTTGCGCGCGCTCTGCAACCGGCCGCAAACAAACATAAAAATCACCCTTATAAGAAGGACATAAGCAAGATAAACTAATGCTAAACTTATAATCAAAGAATAATGAACTAACTAACTGAACAATAAATTATCCAACAAAACTACTAAAATCAAAGTAAAAAGTAAAATTAGTGAGAATTTGCACGCGTCAAAGCCAAAACATGAACTTAGAAAATACACAGCATAGAGTTTACACAACCGGGGAGACATTTCACAGCAATACGTTTTAAGGTGTTGTTTTTGTTTTGCATGTTATATCATTTTAATTTAGTTTTTAATTAGTTTCATTAGTTAGTTTCAACATTTTTGAAGAATTTTCTCTTATTGCACCAACAACAATTTTTTCGACACATCAATCTTACATAAAAAACAAACATTTGACGTTTTATTGCCAGATGATGGTTTTGAAAAACCGAAACATGTCGCAGTAAATATAATACAATAAAAAAAGGATTGAAATACGAATTTGGCTTTGTTTAATTTTAATATTCAACATACTTGCAATAAGTTATTTGATCGACCATTACGTAAGAAATGTTTAATAAAACAGAATGTTTGACTCAAGAAGAGAATTAGATTTTTTTCTTTAGAATTATTTTTACTTAAAGGATCCGCGAACTTTCCATTTGAACACATTCATGCGTTTGATTATAAATTTCTTTTAGTGTCAAAGGACATTTCTTTTGGACACATAAAATATTACACCAGTTAATTAATTCAGGACGATCATTTCGGAAATCCATGAAATCAACTCACACACAAACCACTTTTAAGAATTTTTAGTTATATTCCTCCATTAAATGGCCTCCTAAAACCGTACGCTTTGCAGATACGGCTAGGTATAAGTACTAACACATCCATCTATAATATGTTCCACGTCACCAATCACTAGTAATTCTCCTCCCGTGTTTAACAACAGTTGAAATTAACAATGTGCGATGTCCACACGACACCGATTGCACAATGCCACCGTAACGACCTAGATGAAGAGAACATTGTGACGGCCTTACCCGATAGCCGTTGCACAATCGCCTGCGTTTCAGATCCAGCGGGTGATAAAGGACGGACACGGTGAAGTTTCATGCGAAAATTTTCGTACCGAACGAAGCAGAAAGTTGATAAAATCGATGACGGCTGAATTACAACGTTTGTGCTTATTTACATCGATTGTTGAATAAACGAAGCCGTTTTCACTATTGTATAAACAAATTTTGAGTGAACCGTTAAAGGAATTCATTGATTTACTAACAATTATTATTCATTTGTACCAAGAGTACACTGCGCGAGGTACAGTTAAGGAAACATGTATGTGGACAGCTCTCGAACATGTGGGCAACAAAAATTACTGCCAACGTAGGGAAAATCACTGCTTTCAACACAAGCGCAGTAAAACGTATATGTCTAGAATCAATAATAACAGAGATAGCAATGATGCGCACCTAATATGAATCAGCCAGTATAAAATATAGGTAAAATATAAAAGAGTGTCATTCTTCTTCAAGTCAAATCAATTAAATTATATTTCTGTAATGTATCAGAAATCAAGAGAATCTTCTTTACGAATTGATGTATTTACCATCGGGCTAAAAGTATACATTTGTAAATGACTGTTTAAATTGGAATTTTAATATGTATGGGTTGGTAGACATGATTAGCAAAATTTATTATATAATAATAATAATAATATTTATTAGTCCATTTAGATCAAAAAGCATTGATATAGGACAAGTCAAAGAAATGGGAGAAATAAGAATACAACAAAAAACTAAGAAGCAAATATAAATCAAATTCTTATGAAAAAGTAGAACATAACATAAACTTGTGTTTTTGAATATAGTAGTAAAGAAAACGAAACAAAATCATTGATTGAAAGTTATCATTTAGAGTATTCGTTTACCGAGTAATAGAGACTTTCTGATATTAATAATAATTTTACTCTCTTGTTGAATATCTGATATGGAGTTTGATAATTCTTTATATCTGCTCGAAGATGGTTGTACAGTACAATGCTGTTTTGTAACTGGATTTGCTTCGAAGTTAAACTCAATCTATGCTTAGGAATTTGCAGGTCGTGGTTAAATTTGGTATCTTACGTGTGTATAATCTTTGCAGTTGTGTGAATTGTACAATATGTTCTTTATGTTATACTATATATTGTTCAAATATAAGTGGCGGGTATTGTGAGTAAGGCGATGTTGTTGGAAAACATGTTTGCAAACTGTCTCTACTAACGTAGTCCAAATATGCACCTAATGGCTCTCTTTTGTAAAACCAATATTCTTTGCGCTGCAGAGGCATACCCCAACAAACAATGCCATTTGTCGCTTTTGCCATGAAGTTGGCATGGTAAAATGTTAAACAGGTGTTAGTCTCCCAGCAGCATAACAGGAACATGCAATTCCTTGATGAGAGCATCTATGTGATTTTCCAGTTTTAGAGACTGATCCCAG